>CM040451.1:397071-497710 GCA_022749755.1 Azadirachta indica | reverse complement strand
TAAATATATATTTAATAAATTTTGTTAATAATAATTTTTTTAATATAAAATAACTTATAATTTAAAAATAGTTTTATAATCATTAGAATTTAAAATATTTTGAGTTTAAAATTATTATTATCATTAAATTATAAATTTTGATAATTAAATTTAAAATTAATAAAAATTCAAAATAATTTGATTTTTATAATAATTTAAATTTATTTTCTTTAATAATTATTTTAAAATATTATAAAATTTTCTATTGTTATAATTAGTAATGATTCATAATAATTTTATAAAATTTAATGATTATAAACCTATTTTTAAATATAAAATTAAATTTTATTTTTAATAAAATTTAATATATATGTGTTTTGAAAAGAGATATTTATTAAGATTTGGATAAAATATTATCAAATATTATTTGGTGGAGTGGTAAAGATACTAATGTGTTTTATGGTGGTTTAAGGTTTGAATTCTCACAAATAAAATTTGTTTTGTAATTTTTAAAAAATCGATTTATCTGATTCGGTTTATATTTAAATAACTGAAGGGTAAAACCAGAAGAATTTATAAGTCAAGGGATAATGGTGACTATTTTAAATATTATATATAATTAACATTTTTCAAAAAATTTGATAGCAAATTTGAAAGGAAAAAAATAATTAAAGGTCAAAATATTATTATTATTTTTAAATTTAAATATTATAATAAGATTATATTATTTATTACAAAATAAAAATGAGGTTTATATGTTTTTTAACAAATAAAATAGGCAATTTAAAGTAATAATATTAGTCTTCGGGGGATATTTTAACATTTCTTTAAAAGTGAGATATATTTTGATTTTTTCAAAAGTAAAGGTACATTGTTTCAAATCAAATCTAGTGGATAAAATATAATATCCCTAATTTTTATTCAATATTTTGTTTATTTTGGTCATTTGTCTTATTAATATAATTTTTAATAGAAAAAATTATCAAACACAACTATTTTTTAAACATAGATCATTTTTATAAAATTTATCAAATACTTAATTGATTATTCTTAAAACTAATTATTTTTACAACGCAATAAAAAACAAATTATTTTATAACCACAACAATATCAAATAAACCCTAAAAATTTCTTTTGCCTATTAGCTTTGGCTATTGAAAGCCTTGCCTTGGCACCAAATGATACATATGTAGTCATAAAATAATTGAAGACAAAAAAATTTGAGAGAAAAAGATGAAGACAAATATTTGAGAGAAGAAAGAAGATTAATTTGAGAGAACCACCGTCTAAATAATAAGCTCCTTCATTGTCTTTTCTCTTTTCATCAATTAATTTAAATACAATTTAGCAATTGTACAAGGAAAAACTGCCGTGAATGCAGATCACTTCCTAGAGATAATTGTAACCCTTTAACACAGCTATTAACCCGTTACTGGTACAACTCTTATTTAATAAAATAAAATAAATATAAATTAAAATAATCGGGTTGTTTGTTTTTTTATCTTAATGATTAATTGACTGAATTTCTCTATTTTAGGTAATTAAATACGTTAGTTTATTATTTTATTTCAATATCTAATTAACTGCATTTATCTATTTTAGGTGATGAAATACGTTTACTTTTATAACTTCATGATAATTTTAAAGCACTTTTCTATTAATTAAAAATTCAAATTCTTTTTTTTTTTTTGTGTGAAGGGCCTTTTTTTTTACTGAAATCTTAATAATTTTATTTACATGTTTAAGAGTTATTTGTTTTTCAACTTATATCAGAAAACTTGTTAAAAATATTTTAATGTAATTAAATTGAAATTTTTAACTTTAATTTAAATAACCAAATGTTTGAATAAATTAAATATTTTATTTATCAATAATATACTTAATTTATTATTTAATATTTATATATTAGTAACATAATTTATTAGTTTTAGATTTTTTATGGTATATATGTCAATATGCCAGTTTCAAATTTTTATTTTTATAAAAATAAATAATTTAATATTTATATTTAAACTTTTAAGGTAAAAAATTAAGGATATCAATTGGATTTAGATGTCGATCAATTTCATATTCAAACATCAGATAAAAAAACATTACCTAAATCTTGAAAATCTAATTTTATTATATAACTTTCTATAATACATTTGAAATAAAAAAAAGAAACCATTCATATTCAAATATTCAAATTTATTTGTAGAGTTTATACCAATTCAAAATTCATTGAAAAAAAAGCCATCTTCAAAATCTTTTTACTTTTTAGTTGAATTTAAAATTTTGAATAATTTTTATTAAATAATTTTCTATAAATATTTATATTCATGTTTCAAAAATAAATAATAAATGAAGAAAGTATTTCGATTTAAACATTAAATCCATTTAAAAGTTTAGTGACTGTTTGGTTTGACTTTTTAATTAATCAAAAAAAATTTTTTTAATAAAAAAAAACCTCTTTTCAAACTTTATAATATCATTTAGTTGACTTTAGAGAAGAGTTTTTAAAAAATTAAAAAAATCATTTTCTTTTTAGTAAGTGTCCATTCGATTTTTTTTTTAATTATTCAAAAACCTTTTAAATTATAAAAGTCATATTTAAATTTTTTGGTATTATTTAATTGGCATCGAAAAAACGAATTTTAAGAAATAAAAAAAATATTTTTCTTTTATTAGAAAAAAACTTAAAATCTAAACTTTTAATAGTAAAATTTTTTAAACTTTTTTAAATAGGTAAAATTATTTAAAATATTATTATTTTATTTTAAAATTTTATATATTTACGATATTCTTTTGGAATAGAATATTAAATATTTATTTAGTAAAATAATTGTTTAAATTTTTTTAATTTTTATTAAAATTTTAGTTATAAAATTTTACAGATAAATATTTTATTTTAAAATATTTTTTTAAAAAATTATATTAAACGAATAATAGAAGAGTCCAAAAGTTGGGCTTCCTGCGTACATTCACATGTAATTTTTAGTTTGAGAACTGGTTCGCTCATCTTATTGGTCTTGCGTACTTTCACTTTCATGTGATTCTGTCTTTGTATTGTACTTGCAGGTAAGTTAGGGTGTAGGGTTTATTTCCTTGTGTTCTAATTTTAATTCTTTTCTTGTTAATTTAACGTTAATTACATCGAATTTTTTGTTCTCCTATATTCACTTCAATTTTGTAGCAATTTCTAGTTTTGGGTTTTGTTATCTATTATTATTATTAAACCCACATAATGGATTGAAGAAACTCACGTATCATGTTATGAAGCAGGAAGGGTTTCAATTTGCGTTAGTTTTACTGCAATCTTGATGATTTTTCATGATAATTCTCTATTTTTTGCTCATATTAGATGGAGCCACCAAGTGGATTGAATCTTGATGAGGGAAATTTGGGATTTGGAAAGGCTGAAGGTGATGTTTATGGAGTGGATGACTTTAACCAAATGATTAAAACTATATTACACAGAGTTAGTACGGTGAGTCTTATTGACTGAATTATGACTATTAGTGACTTTATGATTTAGTTGCAAGTTCTCATTTCATCTGCTTGTTGCTATTGTCTATGTAATATTTGTCTTGGTGTTAATTTGTTTATGATATTCTTGTAAAACACCGCCTGTAGAAGGCAAAAATCTTAGGATATAGAAGAAGAAAAATGAACTTATGACGGGCAATGAGTTGAATATACAGTTTTAAAAGGGACACTTATAGCCTCCCACAGGGAACTCTATCTATAATATATTTTAGATTTACTCATTTAGTTTATGCTATTCTTTAATAACTTGAATGTCTGGCTGAAGTATATTGGGCATTTGCTGGACACATTAAGACAATTGTAACATGTTTGCTTAACTTTGGACAAAATCTGATTATAGAAAATCAATACAATATTAGTTTTTTTTTTTTCAAAATAAAAAGGCGTGCCAAACGCATTTTTGGTTGCTATACTTCATAAATTACAGAAATTCCAAATGCACTTAATGGCCTTGTGGTACTGTATTGACTATATTCCTAATGTCAAAACCCTATTGCTATGAGTGCTGAGGCTGTTAGCACCTCTAATACTATCATTTGGCTAGCTATAATTACCAATCACTAATCACTACTTTGATGTGTTTGAATATGCTGACACTTCCAGCTTTATGGACATTCTTTTTTCCACAAGCGTTTCCTTAACTTTTAAGACCATTTTGATGTTGCTGACACCCTTAGCTTCCAATAGTCCTTCCTCTAATGCTACCATTTACTATGGCAACTTGTTGCCTCTGTTATGACCACCAGCTCCTTGAAGATGGTATTGTAGTAAATTTGTTATTGGCACTGTGTTCTCTCCTTTTGCACTGGATTGGATTGCCATTGCTTTTGGTGCTCCTCCAGCAAGATTTATGACCATACCTACTGCCAATGATGCACTATTGCTACTGCCATTGCTGCCATAAGTATTATAAGAGATAGCCAATTTCTTCAGCATTCAGTGTGGCCATATCCAGCCTGTTGTCATTTTTGGCAGTTTAGGAAACTTTTGAAGCTTCAATGACTCATTCATGTAATGAGACCGTAAATTGGGTGATAAAAGAGCTTTGCAATCCCTTGAATTCCTACTCTTCGGCTAAAGTCTGACTTTTGCCTATCCCAATGGTTCAATATTGAGTACTTGGAAACGATAGCCACTCAAGGGCTACTGTGAATATCTATAGAGCCAATTTACTTTTATTCTGCAGTTTATCCTGTGATAAGCCATTTCCTTACAATACTTGCATCAGTTCTATGATGATTCTGCTATCTAGCATTTTGGATGTGCGCCATGGGAGGTGAATCAAAGTCAATATCTGATTGAGAAAAAAGAATTTGCACCTCTGATTTTGATTGTGTTTGGCAGACATGGATAATATATAGATACTTTATTTATAGCAATTATTAACTAATTCGGCTGTGCATTTCTTAGTTTGTCAACTTTTAATTAAGCTGCCAATTTGTCAGTATGCTTTCAGCTTGACATTATTATTCATTTTGAAGATTGAGCAACAACTGAAGGAGGTTGAACAGTTCTATATGAATATGGACAACAGTCAACCAAACACTTCAAAATGCAGCTCAATTATGAAGGAAAAGGTAAAGGAGAAACTTATTACTAGCATTGAGAAGCAGCAGCAAGATGCATTACATAGGGAAGAAGCTGCTGGCCGGAGGATGCAAGAGCTCAAGCGCCAGTTTTCCACAATTTTTCGACAGGCAAGTGGCAAACTTTTGTGGTCATATGCGTTCAAGGCTTTAACTGCTTATACACGCTTTTGAGTCAGCTTTGATACTTGTTTTCCTTCACCATTAGGTTACTAGTTACAGATTTAGATTTCATTTATTTTAAAAATCAGGGTGACCTGAAAATTCTTTGCTGTTATGCTCCTTTTTAGGCTAATATTGTAGGCAAGCGTTAAATTTCAAATTTGCAGGCACAAGGACAAAAAACTTCCTTTTGGGAAAGAAAAAGTTCATCATATTAGACATTAATTTTAAATTTCTGTAAACAAAGTTAACCATTTTTGAGCATCTATGCAAGTCTGTCTCTTTCTTTTCCATCATTTTCTCAAAAGTTTGTATGGTCTTGCCTTTAATCTGAATGTTTTTGTTTTTCCTATTGTACCTTATTGATTTGATGATTTGGGATCAAAATGACAGTCCAATCCTTCCTCCAAGGTAGTCAATAACTTTTCCTTCACTTTGGATGTGTCAGATCACTCAGCACAAGTGGGCGTGGCCGTTCATGAACCCTGTAGATGTCAAAGGTCTTGGTTTGCATGACTATTATGAGGTGAGGATTATTGGTTTCAGAGCTTTCGGATTGTCTACCTATATATCCATTCGCATTGATATATTAATTTTTAGGCCTTGAAAATTTGAAGTGATTTATTACTGGAAAGATGAATAAAGAAGATTGCAAATAAAGGTATGGTAGTTATTGATTCTATCTTTTATTCGTTTAGCTGAAAGATAAATAAACAAGATTGAAACGGTATCCTGTTTGAATTTTTATGCATTGCCTGTGTTGCAGAATTGAGCTTGACTTGATGAATTTCTCATTCCTATGCTTTGGCAGTTGTTCATTCATTGCACATCAATTTTCAATCTTTGCTCTCCCTTTTTCGGTACCTTCAGTTAATATGCTTGCATGTTTCATATACCAGGTTATTCAGAAGCCTATGGACTTCAGTACAATAAAAAACAAGATGGATGGTAAGGATGGTACTGGATACAAGAATGTCAGGGAGATATATGCTGATGTTAGGTTGGTTTTTAAGAATGCAATGAAATACAATGATGAAAGAGATGATGTTCATGTAATGGCAAAATCTTTGTTGGAAAAATTTGAGGAAAAGTGGCTGCAGCTTTTGCCTAAAGTAGTGGAAGAGGTTAGCTTGATGCTCTAATATGATAACCTTTTTTTTTGTTTCTGTATGACTGAATTAACTTTGTCAAGGACTTCTTCTGATGTTCAGTAGTCCTTTAGCTGTGAGATTCTTCTTCATCTCATGCTTTGTTATTGTAGCAACATATGATGACTTCTATACTCTTGCACTTGCAGGAGAAAAGACAAGAGGAGGAGGAAGCAAAGGCACAACTGGATATGCAAGTCACTCAGGAGGTTGTCTATGCCAACAAAGCGAGGGATCTATTCTCTGAAGTACGTCATATCATTCTTCTTTTCCAATTTTACAAATCAAAATTATAATGTGAAAGCAAGCTTCTTAAGGTTTTATAATCTTCTGTTACCATTTGCATTCAAATGAATTTATTGTGAAGTGTGTAGTCCTAGTTGGTTAGTGCAGGCATGTCTTCGACAGCCTGAATTTAATCTGTTAAGTTTTATGTCATCTTTCGCATGCATCTGGTATTGTCTTACATATCTGGCTAAAATTTGAGTCTTACATGTGGTATATATTGTGGCATGCCCTTAACAATATGAATTTGAAATGTTGTAAGCTTCATGAAGTTGAGAGGCAACTGGAGAAACTCAGAGAAATGGCGATTCAGAAAGGCAGGTTGGTATAACAACCCGCATTTAGTACAACATTTACATTCAAGTCATATTGGTCAAAATGGCATAAATTTTGCAGCACCCGCATGTGATTCAAATGGTTTTCGTTTTCCTTCAAATTCTCTTGGAGGACTAGAAACTTTTGATTGTGGTTGAGGTTGTTGTGATGCAGTGTGTGCATCAGATGAGAAACTCTAATGTTATACTGCTGTCAAGCAAAAACTCGACTTGTTTGGTCAAAGGACAAAGCATAGCTTATACTCTAAAACATTGGTTATCAAATGATTAGGGTTACTTGATTGAATAAAAGTAAATTATAGACCTCATCAAAACAATAATGAAGGGTTGGGCTAGGTGGAATGGAAGGATAGGCTGACTACCTAGATTCCTGCTAGTTTATAGCATACGGAAATAGCAATTACTGCTATGTATACATATTCTAGAGCGGGGACTAATCTGACACAATGTTTGAGACTATTCTCTAGTCTTATTTTAAACTGAAAAATTGGAAAATTATATGAGATAAAAGAGTTTTATCTTACCTCAAACATCTCAGAAACATAAAGTAACTTGATATGTCTCACTTATCATAGTACTCCAGAGCAATACTTTTCTGTGCCACGCCATTGCCAGCCTGGTGATGAGTGGAAAAAGGCCTTTAAAGCTCAAGAAGGGTTGTACAAACGGCTAATAATGTCGTTTATCTTGTTGAATGGTCCAATAACCTTCAGAGATATGAATCAAGCGCTTCATTTAAATGCAGTCCATTGGTGGATTTTTGTTTAATTTTAATATTATCTTCGATTTATTTGATTTTATGTTTATCTTATGTTTAGTTTTTATCTTATTGTTTATAGACTTAAATTAGGATAAAGGAAGCCGTTTGTGTTGGAGCTCGATGTTTATTGTTGAATTATAATTATTAACTCATTTAAGTTATTTATCTCTGCTGTTTTTTGTTATTCATCGTGAATCAGCAATATTAGAATTCCTTGCTATTCTGGGGAATTTAGTGAAGCAACAGGGTTATAGCTAATTATTCTACCTTTGCATCAACCTTAAACATCATGTGACTCAGGTTTATGGTGACCTCTCCTCTTTGAAGGAGGCATAATCTTGATCAATCTATAATAACACTGTTTTGTAGAATTAACTACTCTTTTCCTTTGTTTGAATGAGTTTTCATTTGTCATAACTCTTAGATATAAGACTTCATTACTGATGCTCGGGTGCATCAGCTTGGATTATCAGAGCCCGTCTAAGCTGCATCAGCTTGTGCATGCAGATGCAGTGTTCCACAATACAGGGCTTTTGTTTTCTTTTTACGCTGTTGGAGAGGAGATAAATTACTGAATTCTCCTGCAATGTTTGTCATAACACAGGTAGATATGAGTGTAGAAAAAGAAATAGAATGAAGCGATTCAAAGAGAAAATAGAAATTTTGGACTTTATGAGGGAAACAGAAAATGAATAGTTTTAAGCAAACTCAACACACCCTGATATTCACAATGGATAGCTATTCATATAGCTAAAATTGTGCATTTAAAAGGAGTTTGGGATTGGATCCAATGTTGAATTTCTATTGCTTCTTGGACCTGGGTTTCACATAGTAGTATGGTTAATTGGTGCAAAATTTGCATCTTGTTGGGTATTATAACTCAAGACAATAGCTGAAATATATCATAACTCAAGCCAATAGTGGAAATATATTAAATCCTTAAAGCTTAAAACGGCCATAAATAAGTTTGTAATGTTTTTTCAACAGCGCTGCTCAGGCTTGCATGCTTTGTCATCCTTTTTTATCTTGATCATTTTGGCTGGTGTTTTTTATTGATGTCGACTGCATGCTTATTTCAGAAAAATGTCCACTGAAGAGAAGAAAAAACTTGGGACAGCTCTCACCCGATTGTCCCCCGAAGATCTTACTAAGGCACTGGAGATAGTTGCTGAAGATAATCCTAACTTCCAAGCAATGGCCCAAGAAGTGGACCTAGACATAGATGCTCAGGTCAACATTTTATCTTACACTTAAAATTTTTAAGCTTTACATAAATTAGATTTATCTTTTATTTTCCTTCTAACAACTTCTGAAATCACTGCAGAGTGAATCAACATTATGGAGGTTAAGGGTTTTTGTAAAAGAAGCGCTAAAAGTTGCGGGTAGGAGTAATGGAGACACAGGTGGCAACAACAATAGTAACAACGATGATAACAACAATGACAATGACAACAGCAACAGCAACAAAAAGAACAAAACCAATCCCAAACGAAGGAGAGAGATATCCGATACTCTCACCAAGACCGCCAAAAGGACTAAGAAGTTCCCTCCTAATACATGACATACTATATTTGCAGCTTCTTAGTCAGTTGAGTTGTGCAGTTCTTAGTGGTTTGTAAATCCAACAGAAACATTCTATTTCAGATTCAGAAAATCATGTGTATGTATGTTTGTAAGCACTGAAAATGTAAATTCCTTCGTCCGAAATCTCAAACAATGTATTAATCTTCAGATATACCCTTATAATTGATGCACTGGATTCATGTATGTGACGTTTAATTATGTATCCCCAGACTTGGGATTTATATGCAGCTACTCTTTTTGCTGGTTTCCATGGGAACAAAAATGTAGGTTTTCTCTTCTCTTTTGCAATAATTAAACAATCAGTAGTGTTTACAAGTCCAGAACCACAATACTACACGAAGTAAAATAATGTTATACATGTCAAAATTTATGTTTCAATTTTTAAATCTCCCAGCTGTTTATATTTCAAAATTTTCAAACCTTTGGAGTGGCACAGACATCATTTACCAAATTGAATCTCAAATGATGACAATATAGTTGCGAAATCTGGATCATTGAACTTTTAACTAGTAAGCCACCAAAAGAATCATACATTTGCTTCCCAAATTCCCTTCCCCCAATATTTATATCCAATATTAAAAAAAACAATGTGAAAATTGAATAAGAGAAAAATGATCAAATATCCAAATTCCAGAATGAATGCACACATACTTCCGCCTCCAAAAGTATTCAATTACTATTGTTGTTGCCACTTACCCAGAGTGACAGTCGATGAACTTGTGAGAGCAGCGTGTCCATTACTCTTACGGGAGCTGTTTTGTTCACTGGCACAGTTTCCTTTGCTTCCGTTTGAATATCAAAATCACGCCAGAACTTGATGATGTGGAGATTCTCTTCTTCTGTTGATCTCTGGACGACAATTCTAGCAGCATAACCCTTCTCCCTCATTTGAAGGCATATCTGCGAAGGATCATTTGTGGTAAGAGTGACCAAGTACAACCAGCCGGTTTTTGACAATAGTTTGTCAGCAATGGGTAGTATCTTATCAATAACACTCCTTCCATTCTCCCCTCCAGCCCAAGCAGAGGCAATTCCTTCACGACCCACTTCATCTTCAGGTGTTGGCACATATGGTGGATTCACAACCATCACATCAACCAACCCTGCTAGACGCTTCTCCAGTCCTGATGCAATGTCAGTGTTTATCAACTCTGCATAAACACCATGTGCTTCTAGTGTCTTACGGGTCACTTCCACCGCACGATGGTTAATATCAGTGGCAATATAGTGGGCCCAAGGAACTTCCTGCTCCAGCATAAGAGCTAGAGAAGTAATAACATATCCACTACCACAACCCACTTCCATGCACAACATTGGACGATGTTCTAACAGGTTAATTCTATCTGCTAGAAGCGCATCAACTAGAGCAAATGAATCATCACATGGTTCATAAACCTCAGGATGTGAACTAACAAGACAAATTTGAGCAGTTCTCAAGGACATCTTGTTGGAACCTGACATAAGATAATGTATTAAGAAAACTGAATTAGTAAAACTTTAAGGAAAATATACCTGTAATACATCTTTGAACATTGCATCTGGCACAAATCATTTTGGTCTCCAGGACTATCAACCAAATAAAGCACTAGAGGTCTCCTGCCTTTTCAATTCTTCATTGTTTTAGGGTTTGCTGGCAGTTTCAATAGAAAGTGAAGAATTTCTTGCTATCCCTAGTTCTAGATGATTATGATCATCCTGGAAAGCCACACTTATATAATGGCTTTCCTCTAAAGCAAAAGTGCCAAAAGTGAGAATGCAACGGCTGATGATATAATAAGCCAATGCCATATTCAATCTGAATAGTACCTTATCTATATACAACAAGTACTCGTAAATCATCTATTAAATAGATTAGAAAACTGAAATAATCTTTAACATTGATTATTAACCTTGATTTCAACTTCTGTATTCAAGCATCAAGACAAATTTTACTTTTCAAAAACCAGAAAGTGCAAAAGAGAAACACCAAAATTAAAACATGGCACTTAAAACATCTATGATGTGATACTGAGAAAAGAGAACGAAAAACGTATCATCTCCCTTCTATCAAACACTGTAAAGTGTCGTGAAATTGCAATGAACTTTTCAGCCCCTCAAAAGTTTCTAAATATTCAAGTAATCCAACGTCATCCCAGCTGTTTTCAGGATAATCCAAGATATCCCAGATGACAAAGAACAAATAATACAAAGAAAATCAATCACGCGAACTGGTTGTGGAATTTTATCAAACAGTTGGCGTGCAGCAATGTAAATATCGATACAGCGTTTAAAAACGTTACCTGGGTTATTCATAAAGAAACAAAGAACGAATGCTGATGATGCTGCTGCTGCGCTGCTCAACTGCTCAGTTCGTCTGTAGGTCTCTGGTGGCAGAAACAGCGGGCCGAACGGAATCTACAATTATAATCACACTCGTTTATCTTTCGCCTTTCATCTTTTTAATATACTACAGCTACAGTGGTATCTATTATTTTAAAATTGGCAAAATTCCCATTTTAACCCTATTTTACTTCAATTTTCGTAAATAAACACATGCAAAAATCCTTTTCCATAACTAGACAAATGCCACGTAATTGCACCAAAATATCCCCGTAACCATAAAATACTAAAAACAAGTTGTATGTTTTGAGTTTATACTATAAACAAATACTATTTTAAATTTATATTGAAAATAAATATTTATTTTGAGTTTGCACTCGAAATAAATATCTGTGTACATAGAGTTCGTACTCAACAAATATTATTTTTTTTTACTTTAATATACACTTTTGAGTGCTTCAGTGTAAACAATATGCACTTAAAGTTATATTTCGATTACAAAATAATAAACTAGTAAAAATGTACTCGAAATTTTGTATTTTTCTTATGATAAGGATAATTGTAATTTTGTATTTATCAATTAATTATGAAAGAAATTTATAAAGTTGGCTATATATAAAATTACCTCCAAATAGAGGCTATATAAAAAAAATTGATAATAATAAAAATAATTTGTTATATGTAAAGTTACTACTTCACTTATTATCATAATAATATAATAAAAACCCTCACAACAATTATTATAATTTATAATTTATAAAGAATTTAATTGACTAAATTAAATAATTATAAAATTTTTGGAAGGATTTAATTGATTAACAATATAAAAAATTTTATAATCATTTTGTTAAAAATAATGGATCTATATGTAATTATCTAAAATTATTTGAATTAATTTGCGCGAGCAATGGGTATGGACCGGGTAAAGAGATCCATTATCGTGCCCCATCTGTTTTCAAGCTAGATATAATTTTTTGAGGCCCATACTTAACCCAATACTCATTTTTTTGAAAAAATTCAACTCATAACCCCGCCCAAATGGGCCGTGGCAGGTTGGGGCTCTGAGCCCGTGGGCCTTTTTGTCATCCCTTTTTGTGGGCATCCCCCCATCCTCGTCCTACTAGTACACCTTATTAGGGATTGTGCATGGCAACAAGATGGGACGCAGAACCCAAAACTTTAAATAATATGATTGATAACAGACGCCAATAATCCTTCGTCCTGACTACATTCCTTTTGACTCCGCCCATCCCCTACCCCCATTTAACGGCCTAATAAAAAATCTTATTTTTGGTTTTACTATAATTTATAATAATTTTATATTTACTATTATTTTCATTATTTTCATTATAATTATTTGAGGGAACAATAACTTTATTTTAATTTAAACTTAAATTCTAATATAATTTTGATCACAAGTATAATTTTTTTTTCAAAAATAAATTTCAACAAATTTATTTAATTTTTACACATAATTGTTGTTATTCAACAATAAGTTGATAATTTAAATATATATATATATATGTGGGTAATTATAGTTATTAAATCTGAATTATTGTGTTATAAAATTGTTACATATAAAAATATAAAATTCTTAAAAGTAATGAGCATATTGATAAAAATTCTAGTTATCACAAAAAAAAACTCTAAAAGTTAGTAAAATCATAAAAATAAAAAATTTTCATACAGAATATTAACAATCATCCAAACAATTCAAATTGATAAACATCATTTTCACGTTCAACTGATAGGAAGTGATTGCAAGGAGGAGATAGAAAAGTGGAAGTGA
Source organism: Azadirachta indica (assembly GCA_022749755.1). NCBI lineage: Eukaryota > Viridiplantae > Streptophyta > Magnoliopsida > Sapindales > Meliaceae > Azadirachta > Azadirachta indica. Next base: position 484,238 of record CM040451.1, on the reverse strand, counting down.
CTTACTTTATTGTTAGATTTAGAATTTTCTCTTCGTATATATTTACAAAATAATTAATTTTTAATATGTAAAATCATCATTTTACATATTAACAAAATAATATAATAAAAATAAATGTTTAATTTTTCATAAATTAATTGTTAAAATAAAATGATTAACAATAATTATCAACCTAATTGAGACAATTTATATAAAATATTACAACTCATAATAATTTTGTTAGAATAAAATATCAAATTTGATTGATAATTCACTATAATTTTTTTATTAACTTATATAAATAGAAAACGAATAAGTGTAGTAATTGAGTATAATATAATTTTTAAATAGAATTGATAAAATTAATTAAAAAATATTAAATATATTTTAAATATTTTAATTTTTGATAATTTTGCAAAAAAAATATGTTGAGGACCATTGTGAGATAAATTAGGGTTTTCTTAGATCTAGGAGCTTTCTATACGTATAATTAATAATTTAGAATTTTAGAAAAATATAATTATATTATATGAAAGAGCTAATTGATTAAATAACAAAATTATAAACTTTTCAAAAGACTTGATTGATTAAAATAAAAACAATGAATCTTATTCAATCATTTATTAAATAATATGAATACAATTGTAATTTAGCAAATTTAAAAATTTTTGCGGAGATATGGGGCGGGTTGGGGAAAGAGAATTATCCCCATCCCCGACCCATTTTCAATTCAATGATGAATTGTTTACCCTAACCTGACTCGAATAGGGCTCACGAGATTTTTGCCATGCCATCCCTATACATAACTAATTTACCACTACACACACTTAATTATGTATTAAAACATGTAAATTTAATATTACTAAAAACATTTAACTAGGAATAAGTATTTTATTCATATTATTAAAAATATTATTTTTGAATTGTTAATTGTATAAAAAATAGTAAATTATAACAATAATTTTATCTTAATAATTATTTAGATAAAATTTTATACCATAATTTTCTTTATAATTATTTGAAAGAATAATAATTCTATTTTAATATTATCATTTTTAAATTTTAACAAAATAAATTTGATATAAATATGATTATTTTTTTGAAAAATTAATTTTTAAAAATTTCAAAAAATTTATTTAGTTTTTACAAATAATTGTTATTATATCATGTTAAGTCAATAATCTAAATTATATATGAGTAATTGTAGTTATTTTAAATTAAAAAAATTATTTTATATATATGACAAAATTTTCAAAAATAAAGATATATTGATAAAAAATTTAAGTATCACAAAAGTATATTTAAAGGGGTACCTCGCCTGAGGTTTATTAAAACCACAAGTATATGGAAAGTTTATGAAGATTTACAGGTAAGTCCCCAGTTACAGTAACTTCATCCCCTTTGACCGTGAGTTGACCTGTTAAAGATAGTAAAATGTCCAACATAGCCTCATTTTCTAATTACAATTTTTCTGGTATATTTCTTTTTATGCATTCTATTAAAATAATTAATTTAAATATGTATTTAAGTCCTACAAATTATAAAAATTACCCATCCATCCACACAACTAATTTCTTAAATTAAAATAAAAAAACTGCATCCAAAATAAAAAATACAATGCTAAAATAAAAATAGTCAGAAGAAAATGTAGAAGACCGATTTAATTATTTTTGAAAGTAGAGAACTTTCATAAAAATGTCGGAAACTATTGACTAGATGATGATATTGGAGGATTTTTTGGCAAAGGTAGGAGCTGTGTTGAGGATTTTGCAACGGCTACGATTGACATTCGATGTCAAAGCGATTCTGCTCATTACAAAACGATTTGAGTAGTGACGTTTATGCTCTTGATCCACTGCCTGGGAGTCTGTTTCAAGTCGAAAGATCAATTGTTGGGTTTGGTAATGGAGCAGAAATAGTTGGTGGAGTGAATAGGAGAGGGAAGGTAATCGGCGGCAGTGTTGTTACAGGCTTATCAAGTAGAATTTTTGAGTATGAGTGGAATTAGAAATGTTGGTGAAATTTGAGTGTGAGTGGAATTAGAGTTGTTGGTGGAGTGAGTGTGAGTTTCGAATTTCTGCGAACTTATCAAGTAGAAATAGAATCATTAGTGTTGAGGCTGGAGGAGGAGAACAAGTGGCGGTCGAAAGAGAAGGGGATCGGTGTCGGCAGTGAATGGTATTGATTGTCCAATTACAATTACATGAAAATGAGATCGGATCGAATTGAATAGAAAAAAATTGTACCATATCAGACCGGTTATATATTAGAATCGGCTTAAAATCGGACCAATCGGTTTGTTTATGGATCAATTCAATTTTTGGGTAAATTTTTTATTTTTTCAAAAATTTTTCATTCTACAAAAAGACGTCGTTTTATAAAAATACAGTAAAATAACGTCGTTTAAATGTAAAAATATTAAAAAATAATAAATTTGGTCCAGACCGAATTTTTTGAGATCAACATTGAAATTGAACTAACAATTTTAAGTTTTTTATTTTAAAAACAGAAATCAAACCGAATTACATAAAATACGAGACCGAACTCGTCAATTCTAGTCCGATTTTGATTTGGCCTGATTCGATCTGGTTTTTCTATCCAGCCCTAATTAAACAATTTTTATGTAACTTACTAATATAATAAAATATTATTGTATGATTACTTGAACATAGTTATATAAATTGACTTAATTATTTATATTTGTTAATATATATTTTTTTAATATTCTATTAACTATAAGTAAGTATGATTAATTATTATATTACATATTCTAATTATATATTGAAAAGATATCTAAAACACTTAGTTATATTATGATTGAAATATAATTAGTATTTTATTATAAATTTTAATTGTTTAGTGTTATAAATATTTTATTTGATAAATAAGAAAATAATATATAAAAAAAAAAAAGAAAAAAATCTTTAACAATTTTTTTTTGATCTTGTATTAATATTTAAAATATTAAATTTATTGACTTGATTACATATTTAAAATATTTAACAAGAATTAGTTCTTAAAATTATCAGTTTTTGATTTATTATTAAAAAATATATAATCAATTTTTAACCTTTTATCAAATATCATAATATAAGTCAAATTTTTATATCTTTTCAAATAAAAATAAATTATTTATTTATATATAGAATCATCATTTTACATACAATCAAAATAATATGATAAAATAAATATTTGACTTTTTTGTAAATTAATTGTTAAACATGGATAAATAATAATAATTATCAATTTGATTGATACAATTAATAAAAAAATTTAGAACAAAATATCAAATTTGATAGATAAATTTACTACAATATTTTTGTTAACCTATATAAATAAAAAAAATAAATAATGTAATAGTAAATTATGATCTAATTTTTAATAGAATTGATAAAGTTAGAAATATATTAAATCAATCATAAAGTTTTTTTTATTTTTTGATAATTTTACATAAAAATATTTTTGTTTGGTAAGTAAGAAAATGAAATCCAAAGAGAAAAAAAATCTTTAAAAATTTATTTGTCTTATTAACTTATATTACTAGGTTATAACATATAAATTCATTAATTACAAATTATTATATTATTTGACATTAATTTATTATTTTTATTTTATCAAAATTATTGTTCTAAATTTAATTATTAACAATTATTTAATTTTATTAGTTTTTAATTATTTTAGTAAATTTTTTATTGAAAAAATAAATTTAAATTTTTTTAAGACAGATTAAACTAAAAATATGTAAATAATTATAAAGGACTTAATTAACTAAATTAAAAATTTAAAAACTTTCTTAAAGGACTTGTTTGACTAAAATGAAAGTTGCACAACTTTTATAATTATTTAGTAAATAAAATGAATACTTATATGATTAATCAAATAAAATTTGAATTTGAAAACAGGGAATTTGGGCAGGTCGATGAAAGAAGCCTTGTCTCTGTCTCCTACTTGATTTTTAGACGGAAACGGGCCAGAGCCTCTTAGGTACCCGACCTCGCGAGAAAAATTGACATTCCTATTACTAAGTAGGAATTCAATTTTTGACATAATTCGTCTATATCAACACAAAGCTAGCGATAGAGACAAAGTCAACTGTATAATTAAAACATATATAATTAAAACTTGTAGGAGCCAAAACATGATAAATCTATTCCAAAATGCCAAAATTATGACAAAATACTTCTCATTTAACACAAAATCAATTTTTTAAAAAATACTTTTATTATTTTATTTTAAAAAATGTATCAAATAAAAAAATATCTAAAAAGATAATTATCAATATATTTCTTTTTTTTAAAAATATTTTTTTAAAATATTTTTTTGTAAAATATTATCTAAAACTTCATTTTTGAACAAATAAAAGAAAAAGAAAAAGAAAAAGAAAAAGAAAAAGAAGCCACCCACAAACAGAAAGCACTTGCATTCTTGGTTTGGTTGAAAATGGGAAACAATAAAGCATGATGTAGTTGTTAGTAGTAGTGCTACCCACTCAATTAAGATTGGCGTTGAATGTAAAAGGTTAGTAAAAGTTTGTTTGAAATTATTTTTAATTGTAAATATCAAGATTAGGTCAACAAAACTTGTCTTATTTAATATTCAAGCACATTTTCATCTATATTTCAGAGAAAAGGACGTATGTATCCCTAAAATTTAATTAAATATACACTTTAATTCTTGGATCCGCCTTCCGTAGCCCCACAAAAAACCTTTTAATTCTTATATATTTTATTTATAATTTATGCCCTAAAGCATATTTATTTATGCGTTGCCCTCTGAGCTTTAAAAACCTATCAATTTACCCCTTAATTTATTTATTACTTTTAAAGCTTCGGCTTACTACTTTTAACCTAAAAACTTTTGGACCCCTTCAATTCTCTTTTTCTTTGGCTCCGGCCTTAATTACTTCAGTCTTATTAATTTTAAAAATATCCATAAAGACCTTACTTGATAGTTTAATTTATGAATTTAAACAAAAATAATGGTAATTTTAATACACTTGACACTTAAATAATTACAATTAAGAGAGTATTATTATAATTATAACAAAAGAAAGAAAAAGTAATCTAAATTAACAATTTTTTAAAAGGGCAAGGCCTGAATTGATGTTTTTGAAATTGAAAATTCAAATATGATTTTAACTAAATATCAATGGTATATACCCTTTCCCCCATATTTAATTAAAATTGTTTAAAAAAAATTCATGCTATAAAATTTAAAAATTGACAGTGTACATTATTATTTGACAATTATATAAACATATATACAATAAATAGTTAAATTTGAGAGAATGCTTAACACCCCCTATTTTAGACCTAACATCCCGTCACTCGTTACAAAATACTTAGCATTGGATGGATTCAAACCCAAAACATAGTAAGTAATATTTCAACGTCCTCCCCATTGGACCAATTAAAACTTCTTGATAAATATTCAACTATTTTAATGAATAACACTTTGAATATACATATATATATATATATAAACAAATTCTATTAATAATAAAAAATAAAAAATATTTATAATCTGAAAATAGTTTATTTTCAACTTTTAAAGATTTATAATATTTTAAAATAATTGTTAAAGAAAATAAATCTAATTTATTATAAAAATAAAATTATTATGAAATTTTTATTAATTTTAAATTTATTTATAATTTAATGATAGTAATAATTTTAAATTTAAAATATTTTAAAGTTTTAATGATTATAAAATTATTTTTAAATTAAAATTTTTTCTAATATAAAAAATTTTAATTTAAAAATAATTTTATAATCATTAAAAATTTTGTTATTAATAGAATTTATTATATATATTTTAAAAGACTTATTTATTAAAATAGTTGGATAATTTATCAATAATATTTATTTGGTCCAACAGTAAGAGCATTGAAGTATCTCCCATGTTTTGAGTTTGGTTGACATTGTTGGTTCAATTGGTTCATATCTAAATTACTAAAAGATAATTCAGAAAGATAATGAAATATTAGACGTAAAAGTAGGGAAGTTTCAGGCATTCTCCTAATATATTTCAAAGCAAAAAGAATGCAACCACACATATTACACCACTTATTTTATATATATTATATGTATAGAATTAACTTTGATTTTCTTGGACTTTTATATATGTAAAATTTTAAATTAAAACAATTATTGAATATATTGTTAGAGTTAAAATTTTCAATTTTTTAAGTTTTTATTGGCAGTATGAGTGCAAGAATGAAAATATGAAAACATTAATATATTAATTAGCCATTTGTTGATATTTAAATCTTCACATGCCACAAATCATATATAACAATCAAGATTTTTAACCTTAAGAAATATCTAAAGTGCAAAAAAAAAAAAAAAAAAAAAAAAAAACAAATGTGAGGAAATTGCTTCGAGAGCATAATAGAAAATAGGATTTTGCAGGAATAAAATGAGGGAATCATAAGCTGATCTTTATTTTTGTAAACACTTTGGTCAAATGAGCGAAATTTGGATAAGAAAAATTATTAGAGTTATAAGTAGATGTCACAAACGTGAACACTCTGATGATGTAAGTCAGGATTTGAAAAAATTGAAAAAAATTATATAAAAGAAAAATAAATTTGGAGACTTGGGTTGTGATTCTTTTCACCTTAAAATTTGTAGTCACCTTTTGGGGAGAAATTACCTCGTAAATCACCTCCACGTGGCATTACAAGACTACTACTTCTATATTCTGTGCTCATGTTAAGACAATTACTTATATTGATAAATACACTTCAGGTTTCTTAGTAAATACTGCACATATTGTGTGAAAATGTTTACAGTATATTATAATCATTATATTTAGACTCTCAGTAGAGAATCAATATAAATATGAGTCCGACTGTAAAATTATAATATTAAAAAAAAATTTAAACATCTATTTAATGAATTAGTTGTATTTTATTCTCTTAATCATAATTATTTTAAGAGTTAAATAAATCGAATTATTCTTATTCGTGTTTAAATTGATTCACGAATTAAGTTAATAGAGAAAACTTGTACAAATTATTTGAAATTAATAATATTAAGATAGGGTTTTTTTTTTTTTTTTTTTGTTGAATCTGAATTTTGAATATAACTGAAATATGAATCTAATTAAAATTTAAATTTATATAATATATATATTTTGAAAACATATGAAAATAAATATTAAATTGCTTGTTTCGACAAAATAAAATGTTTGAAAATTAAAATTTTGACATATATACCCTTTAAAATAATATACTTATATTTATAACAATTTTAATTATATTAGCATAGTAATAGATTAAAAAAATTAATATAAATTATATTAATATATATTATTTATTTATTTGATATACGATTTTTAAAAAAAAAATTTTAATTAATTATATAAAAATAAATAAAAATTAAATAAAAATAATAAGTTATATTGTAATATAATTATAATTATATAAATGTACAAGTTTATTATAATAATTAAAGTATAAAATAAGTGGGATTGAAAAGACAAGTAGAAGGGACTCACAATAAAGAAAAGATATATAAAAAATAATTAATTAAAGTTTTATTTTGTTAGTAAATAAACTAATAAAATAAGGATTTTTTTGAAAAATAAAAATATTAATTATTCATACATTAATTTGCTCAAATAAATTTAAGTCAAAATTTTTAAATTAATTATATTCAAATATTTTTAATAAATATTTATATATAAATTAAAAAACAAATAATTTTTAGATATTTAAATAATTATATTTAGACTTTAACTAAAAAAACAAACAACTCCCAAGTATATATTTATCTAAAGGGAGAATTCTTGACTCACCCCTATTGTTTGATATAATACCCCAATATCCTACTATTATTTCAAAAATGTCCTAAATTTCCCTTTTGTTAGTTAACAATGTTTACTATGATAATAAATAAATGTATAAAATTTAGGCTATTAACTAAATAAATCCTAATAGTTTAAAAAATATGCATAAAAATTTTAATTTATTAAAAATAACGATTATATTAATATATAATAGTAATTAGTTAAAATATTATTTGTAACTCCTAACTGAAAGTAAATATTAAAATAATAAGATGTATTATTTATAACACATTGAATATAAATTTATTTAAATTTTGAATTTCTTTTTAAAATTAATATTTTATTTATTTTAAAAATTATAAAATTGTTCATTCAATTTTATTTAACATTTGGATAAATTTATTATTTTTAAAGAAATTCAAAATTTAGATAAACTTCTATTTCAAGAATAATTTATAATATTTTATTAATATTTAATAGAGAGAATACTTAATACCCCATGATTTTTCAGTCCATACCTTATTATCCCCCTATATTTTTTCTAATACCTTATCATCTCTCTTATTCTTTTTTTTTTTTTTCGATTTCACCCTTTATTCAATTAGTTTACAAAATGATAAAATAAAAAATATTTGAAATATTGAAGGGTAAAATTGAAATTCAAGAAAGTGATGGGATATTAAAGAAAATATAGGGGGTAATGGGGCATTAACTCAAAAAATAGTGGCGTAATGAGCATTCTCCCTATTTAATATAACAAATATTATTTATATTGACTAACAAATAGGAAGAACAATACATTAGCAAAAAAAATTATATCACTACTATTATATATACAAATCTATTTATATAAATTGATATAATAATGTTATATCATATTACTATATTTTTACATTTTTTTTAAAAAAAAATTATCTTGAAGTAATTTTTACTTGTAGAACCTGTGCTTTTAGTTTAAAACATCATTTGTATCTTTTTTGAGTTATGGAACTCATTATTATTTCAAATTTTGATAAAGAGTTAATGCCATGTGAATCTGTAAAGTTTAATCTATTAACTTGATTAGTCTTAACTAGTAATTTTAAAAATACTTATAAACGTCACAAATTATTATAGAAGAACAATTATAATTTTGTGATATTGAATTGTTAATAAATTGTAAAATTTTATAATTATATTATAGTATAATAGTATAAATAATGTATTATAATATATTTTTTTTATAGATTATTATTTATTTATGACTTATTTTATAATACCTAATTAATATATTGAATTGTTAATTTATCATTAAATAAATGAATTTATATTTTAACTATAATATATTAATATTTAGTTATCAATGTATTATGAAATAATATATCTTATTATTTTAATATTTATTTTAAATTTAGGAGTTGAAAATAATTTTTTTTGTTGATTACTATTATATAATGATATAAATTGTTATTTTTTAATAAATTAAAATTTTTATGAATATTTTTAAAACTATTGAAACTAATCAAGTTAATAATCTAAATTTTAGAAATTCATATGTTATTATGTTAAATGCTATTAACTAAGAGAGGGTGGAGTTGAAATATTTATGAAATAACAAGAGAATAACAAAGTATTACGTCAAACAATAGGGGTTTATCTAAATTTTTAACAATATATATAATCAAAAACCATGTATGCATCCAATGAAAACAATAATTAAGTTGCCCTACGTGGGCTATAAAAGAAAGTGATGATTATGATCATCTCACGCACATATATTATAACAATTATTATTATCTTTTTAAAACTTGGTACGTAAATGATCAATTATGTTTCCTTACTATTATATACAATTCTGTGCTTTCAATGAGGCTAGCTAGCTCTTTGCGAGGCAGCAGGACCATCATTATGCTCTCTTCAAAATCATAGCTATATAAACATATGATAATTACAATAATTTATAGTCTATTATGAATAAGTTTCTTACTTTATTTTGACTTATATACATATATATATATATAGAAGAGACCCCATCAACAATTGATATCTATGTCCTTGTTTTCAGGCGCAAATTGGAAGTAGAAGAGATCCCATCCTCATGTAATGTATTATATTGAATGGAACTACCTTGCTTTCTAAACAATTAATCCAAATTATCCCACTAAATTAATAGTTCATTCTTTTGTTTTATATATATATATATATATATATATATGGATGTAGTTTAAGTGATTTAAAACACCTTTAATGCTTTCAAACCATTTTGAATTCGAATAATAATAACAAACAAAGGTCTGGTATTTTATAGGCGAAATTTCTCACTCTCATTAAAATCAAGCGATTTAGAAGAACTCTTTATATTCATACTGTACAATCATTACCATTGAAAAGATAACTTAAAAAATATAAATTGTTGCACGAACATTTTTAAGGTTTTACATCACATATTTTAAGTATTGTTTTAAATATTTAAAGTTTTGAAAATCAAAATTCCAACATAAACTTTAAATTTTATGTTAGAATTTTAATTTTTATGTAGCAAACTTCAAATTTTACACTGTAAAAAAAATTAAATCAATGTATTTTAGTCAAAATCCTCTTTTATCAAGTGATAGATTTAAGAACTTGACTATAATATATTGAATACATTGTTATATCTACTTTTTTTATAGGATAAAACTTAAAACATGTTAGACAAAAATTAAAATTCTAACGTAAATTTAGAAATATTTATCTTTTTATATATATCTTTGCATTTAAAAATTATTCATATAAAATCAAATTGTTACATGACATAATTTTAATAAAAAGTCATATATGATAAAAATAAATAAATAAAACACGTGAACGACACTGATTATGTAACATGAGAGTAGAAAATATCATCAATTGTATTAATTAAATTTTTCAGACAAAATCTTATCAATTATGTGAATAGATTTTTGGGGTGCACTATAATAACATTTATCTAAATTTTTAATTATAATAAAATTTTGATATATATTATCAGTAATTTATAATATAATATGTAATATTAAAAAGAAAATTATTAGTGCTGAATCTTAGCCTAAAATGAAGAGGGATAAAGGTCCACTCAAAGAGTAAGATTAAAGTTACATATGGATTCCCAACAACTTATGTATATTGCATGCCCATTTATATGCCCTAAAAATCAACAAGCAGCAAGCAACAAGCAGCTTTGCTTTTTCTCTTTTTCTCTTTCTCTAAAGTAAGGGCTCATCAAATTCTACAACCCTAACTTTTGCTTTTACAAATTAAATAGCAAAGAACATTGGTCCCCATGCCAAGACCTAATTAATTAATTAATTAATTATTTATTTTTATTTAAGTCTACCTAAAAAGAAAGAAAGAAAGATTAAAATTCAAAGGACAATTCTCTGCTTTGCTTACATCTTCTATGTTGATATTATTCTTCTTTTCTTTTATATTATTATTATTATTAACAAATTAATTATGTTCTTTATGCATGCATGCAGCAAAGTTGCAGGTATGTTTTCATTATTTTCGATAGATTTTATATAATATATTTATTACTTTTATAATATGAGATTTGAAGTATTACGTAAAAATTTAAAAAAATTAATGTAAAATCAACGTATATACATATATTTTGTAATTAATTCCCTTTTTATAATTAACTTGAGTAAAATATTGTATTAAATGTCAAATCAAAGATAAAAGAAATCGTTAGAAATGAATCTTTTGTGTATAGCCTTTCACTTCTCTACAAATTTATATTTCTTAAAATATGAATTTAATTAAATTTATATAAAATTAATATAAAATAACACTATTTTATATAAATCACCATCATATAATATTAAATTTATGCAAATGCAAATTTTTTCAAATATATATTTTTAAAATTCAAACATTGGCATGAAAGAATATATATAGCACACATTGAATATAATAAAAGAAATTTATTAAAAGTGAATCTTGGGTGTTTATATTTAAACTTTCTTTTTACGCATTTACATTTTTTGAAATACAAATTTTAATAAATTTATACAAAATTAATAATAAAAACGTTATTTCATATAAATCACCATAGATTAGCATTAAATTTATGTAAATTTCCTCAAAATTCGTATTTTCAAAATTCGGACTCTACATGGGAAAACTTGTATATTTAATGGAATATTCAACATATATATACTACCTAGACAAAGTATTTAGAATATTCAAAGGTTATCCTTCAAATATTTGAACATTCAAACAATCTGGGTTTCTGCTGCCACATGGATAGGATTGAAGAAAACAGTATAAATTTAAAAATTAAAAAGGAAAAAGGAAAAAAAAGTAAGCAGCAGCAGAAGCACTAGTGCAAACTTGTGTTGAAAAAGGTAAATGGAATAATAAAAATTGGTTTAATTGATCAAGTCACACCTCTTTATGCAAATTTATTGCTTTTGCTTTTCTCTTTTTATAAAGCAAAAGATGAAACCAAAATATACTGATCAGAAACAACAACTACAACAAAGAGAAAGAATATGGCCTTGGATAGCACTGCTGTTGATATTATATATCACATTGGTTTCTCTAAACCCCAAAAGAAAAGCTTTCAATGGATCATCATGTTATGATGAGATCAGTTATCTTCTTCCTCTCTTCTCTTCTTGTGCTTTGCTTGAGTACTGCTTCTCATTCACTTTCTTCACAGTATAATTTTTCTCTTCATATCAGAAGGCAAGCTTCAATTCTTATTTCTCTTAAGCAAGGTTTTGAATCCTTTGATCCTTCTTTGGATGCATGGAATAATGTTTCAAGCTACATGTCCCTTTGTTCTTGGCCTGGAATCCAGTGTGATACCTCAAATACTTCTGTGGTTTCTCTTGATATTGCTAGCTTCAATGTCTCTGGTTCTCTCTCTCCCATTATTGGGGAACTCAGAAGCCTTGTGTATCTCTCTGTCGCTGATAACAGCTTTTCCGGTGAGCTTCCCGGAGATATTTGCAAGCTAACAAAGCTTCAAGTCTTGAATGTTTCCAACAACATGTTTAGTGGAGAGTTGAATATGTTGGATTGCTCTCAGCTGAAAGATCTGATTGTGCTGGATGCTTATAACAATGAATTCAATGGTTCCCTCCCGTTAGGTGTTACTCAACTTTCCAAGCTTGAGCATCTACATTTAGGAGGGAATTACTTCTCTGGAAGAATTCCACGAAGCTATGGAAATTTTCAGCAGCTTTTATACCTCCATCTTGGAGGAAATGATTTGAATGGTTTCATACCTGTTCAGCTAGGTAACCTTACTAAGCTTGAGCAGCTTTACTTGGGTTATTATAACAATTTTGAAGGTGGGATCCCAGCTGAGTTTGGTAAGCTGATCAACCTGGTTCATTTAGACCTTGCAAACTGCAGCTTAGAGGGTTCAATACCAGCAGAATTGGGCAATCTCAACAAGATGGACACTCTCTTCTTGCAAGTAAACGATCTCACCGGCTCAGTTCCTCCCCAGCTGGGTAATCTGAGTAGCTTGAAAGCTCTTGATCTTTCGAAAAATAGCCTTACTGGAGAAATCCCATTTGAATTCTCTGGGCTTCATCAACTCACCCTCTTGCAACTATTTGCCAACAGGTTTCATGGAGAGATTCCTCATTTCATTGCAGAGCTTCCTAATCTGGAAGTTTTACAGCTTTGGCAGAATAATTTCACTGGGTCTATTCCTTCAACGCTTGGAGAAAACGGTCGGTTGAAAGTGCTTGATCTGTCAACTAACAAGCTTACAGGATTAGTTCCTAAATCTCTCTGCTCTGGAAGGAACCTGACAACTTTGATTTTGTTCAACAATTTCTTGTTTGGTCCTCTACCTGATGATCTTGGTCAGTGTGAATCTCTAGTTAAAGTTCGAATGTGCCAGAATTACCTGACTGGATCCATTCCAAATGGCCTACTTTACTTGCCAGAGCTTTCACTCTTGGAGCTGCAGAACAATTATCTCACTGGAAGAATTCCTGCAGAAACCAACAAAGCACCCTTAAAACTAAGCCGATTGAATCTTTCCAACAATCGGCTAGCAGGACCCCTCCCTTCCTCTGTTAGCAATTTCTCTGGCCTGCAGATTTTTCTATTGAGTGGAAACAAGTTATCTGGGGAAATGCCATCCGAAATTTGTCAGCTGAAGAATATTCTACACTTGGATATGAGCAGAAACAACTTCTCTGGAAACATTCCTCCTGAGATAGGTAACTGTGTCTTGCTTACTTATCTAGACTTGAGCCAAAACCAACTCTCAGGGCCAATCCCCGTTCAAATTGCACAAATTCACATATTGAATTATCTCAATGTTTCTTGGAATAAACTGAATGCAAGCCTCCCCAAGGAAATTGGATACATGAAGAGCCTGACCTCTGCAGATTTCTCCCACAACAATTTCTCTGGTGTTATACCTGAGTTTGGACAGTATTCATTCTTCAACTCTACGTCCTTTGTTGGCAATCCCCAGCTCTGTGGATCTTACTTGAACCCCTGTAACTATTCATCAACTTCATCTTCGCAGATACACAACCAAAATGGCAGCAAGTCCCATGTCCCTGGAAAATATAAGCTTCTTTTTGCACTGGGACTCTTGGCATGTTCATTAGTATTTGCTGTTTTAGCCATCATAAAAACTCGAAAGGTACGAAGAAGTTCAAATAAATGGAAGCTCACAGCATTCCAGAAGCTGGAATTTGGAAGTGAAGACATCCTGGAATGTGTGAAGGATAACAATGTGATTGGCAGAGGTGGAGCTGGAGTTGTGTACAGAGGAGTTATGCCAAATGGAGAACAAGTAGCAGTGAAGAAGCTGCTAGGAATCACAAAAGGTTCTTCCCACGATAATGGGCTATCTGCAGAAATTCAGACATTGGGAAAGATTAGACACAGGAATATAGTGAGATTGATGGCATATTGTTCCAACAAAGAGACAAATTTACTTGTTTATGAATACATGCCAAATGGAAGCTTGGGAGAAGTGCTTCATGGGAAGAGAGGAGGCTATCTCAAGTGGGAAACAAGGTTAAAAATAGCCATTGAAGCTGCAAAAGGACTGTGTTATCTACACCATGATTGTTCTCCTCTCATAATTCATAGGGATGTTAAGTCAAATAACATTCTACTGAACTCCGATTTTGAAGCTCATGTAGCAGATTTTGGGCTAGCTAAGTTCTTGCGAGACACAGGAACATCAGAGTGCATGTCTGCTATTGCTGGTTCTTATGGCTATATTGCTCCAGGTACACTTCTTTGCCTACATCACAATCCGAAAACTTAATCCAAACTTTATCACTTTTAGCTAGAACAATCATTATTACGAATGTTTATACACAAAAGCACTTCTAGCACAAAACTTTTGACTTTGGGTAAAATGAGCTCTGTTCCCCTAGATGGACAACATTGAATCATTGATTCCATACATTATCATTTTAATTACTTTTATATACAACATGAGTTGATATATAAAACAATGATAATAAATCCAAAAACTTAAAGGATATACTTTCATTTTCTGTTTAATATTCCGATGATGTGACTTTAAAGCTATAATTTCAACTGAACATACAGTATAAGCATCGCAATTTTAAGGAAAAAATTGTAAAAGACTATAAAAATAGACTCTACTAGGAGAAGAAAATTTACCTTTTACTTTTTCACTCTTGTCTAAACAGTGAACACACACACACACACAAATGTGATGCAATCTTTTTCTCTAGCCAAACCCTAAACCCTTTTTTAATAATCATTTCATATTTGAAACCAATCACCAAGTAAACTTTTTGACCAAACCCAAGGCTATTATATACACATGAATATGAATGCAAAGCTTACACTCACCAAATCCAAGGATATTGCTGATTGGGATCTAAGCTTTAATACTTTCCCTAAACCCTAGAAAAGTATACATATGTACATAGAATATACAACGAAGCCATAACCACTTTTTTTTTTTTGTCCCCTTTTTCCAACTTGGAAGATGCAAAATTCTCTCTACCCTTTTCCTCTTCTAACCAAATAAAGAAATATTATATATACTATAGAGTAACATTACAATATAGATCATATGACACAATAGATTATTTGTTAGTTTACTTTTACTGTAATTATGATTGTAGATAATTCATTATATCATACAACAGTTACACTATAATCTTAAAGAATGTTTGTGTATGTATCATATGTGATAGTGATATTTTATTTTTGACAGAATATGCATATACATTGAAAGTTGACGAGAAGAGCGATGTATACAGTTTTGGAGTAGTACTTTTAGAACTAATATCAGGAAAAAGACCAGTGGGTGATTTTGGAGAAGAAGGATTAGACATAGTTCAATGGACTAAAATGCAAACAAACAACAACTCAAGCAAAGAAGAAGGAGTAATGAAGATTCTTGATCAAAGGCTAATTAGTAATAACAATAATAATAACAATGTTCCACTAATTGAAGCAATGCAAGTCTTCTTTGTTGCTATGTTATGTGTTCAAGAACACAGTGTGGAGAGACCAACCATGAGAGAAGTTGTTCAAATGCTTGCTCAAGCTCAACAACCAAATACTTTTCATATACAGTGAACTTCTTTTTTTTTTTTTTTACTTTTATTATTAGGATTGTTGTTAAAATTATAATATATATAGAAATTTTTTAGGGTGTTTTTTTTTTAATTTTTTTCTCTTTTTTGTTTTTGTACTATAAAATATTAAATTTGATAGTACTTGTGAGGTTCATTATCGTGTTATCATATTGAAGTTGTGATTATATATGATTGTGACTAGTTGATTTGAAATTTGCTTTATTTCACTCCTTATTAGTGCTTGTCTAATTCTTATTTCTTTTTTTTTTTTAATTTTGTATAATATTTTTGCTTACGAATTTACTAGAATTAATTAGATTAAATTTATTGCAATTCAAGTCGAAAATTTTTTGGAATAAAAAAATTTATTTTAACATTAAGAAAAAAAATCTGATTTCGCAATATTAGGAAGACTATAATCTCATTTTTATATTCTCAATAAAGAATAAATAAATAAAATTACTTTGAAACAAGGTTTAAAGGTCAAATTCCGTTCACATAAAATTGAAAAATATTACTATAATAAAATATTGTGATCAAATATATATCAATTCTAATTTATTTTTTCGGTTTTAGTATTATAAAATAATTTATAGCAAAAAAGCCATGGATTAACATATATAATTGCTTGTTCGTTATGTCTTTAAAAATCGATTTTTTTTTTATTTTCTGAAATCTGGTAATATATGAGTTTTACACTTTTTAATTATAAAATAAAAATAAAATATTATTTTTTTATATTTTCAAAATATAATGTAAACTATAGAGAATTAACAGATATCTCTTTTGAGATTTGAAAAACTTACACATGAATGGAAGGTTTAGAGAAATCTACATACATCTTCACTAAACTGTTAGTTAACTTATCTTATTAGTTAGAGTGATTAAAATATCTATAACATTTAAATCTTATGAATAAAAATGTAAAAAATTTAATTCAAATTTATTTAATGTTTGAAATTTCTTAAAAAAATTTCAAATATAAATGAAAATTTTAGTTTAAAAAATTTAAAATTTAATAAATACATTTTGAATTTAATTAATAAAAAATATAGTTTGAATTTAATTAATAAAAAATTTTGATTTGAGTTTAATTAATGAAAAATTAATCTATATTTATTTAATATTTATCAATATTAAATTTCAAGTGTAGCGAAAATCAAGAAATGGAGAATTAACACATACTTTTCTTAAGGTTTGAGATACCTACACATAGATGAATGTTTGAGAAAATTCATAGTACCTCCTCTAAACCATTAATTGACTATATGTTTTTAGCAAAAAAGTTAATCAACCATGGTCAACTAATAGTTTAAGGGAGATATATGTGAATTTTCTCAAATCTTCCATTTGTTTAAGTTTTCCAAACTTCAGAAGAGGTATATGTCAATTTTCATCAGGAAAAAAAAAATGTAAACTAATCTTAGAAAAATAAACTTGAGATATGAGGGTTGTACTTTAACAAATTACCAATAAAATTAATGGTCAAATAATAGTTAATATTAGTTAATTAACGGTTCATGAAAGTATATTTGAGTTTCTCTAAATCTTTACAAAATATATCAAAAATACCAAAAATAAAAAAAGTTTAATTAATTAATTAATCTAATTTATATATTCACAATATTGACTATTGTATCATATTAGTAACTAATTAAATATTTTTGTCAAACATATTTTATAATTTTTAAGTTTTGGAATACAATTTGCAACAAATGTTATCAAACACATTTTTTACTATAAAAATATCAATTCAAAAATATCATTTTTATTCTTATTTTTTGTTTTTGAAAACAATATTTGAAGAATAATATCCAACGTGCTCTAATCTTCGTCAATTACAAGATGCGACAGAGATGCCAAAAATAAAGACGAACAAAAAAAATTATCGCCCCTACGTTTAGAAAACTAATCAATAACTATATAGTTTTGCTTAGCTTAAATAATTTAGTCCGTGCCTTAGGCGCTTAGCTTGTACACAAGTTTAAGCAAAATACACTCGTGTATATTGTATAGTAGGGATGCCAACGGGTTGGGAACAAACTGAAGATCCCAATCCTCGACCCAACTCGCTGTTGATCTCGTTTGACCTAAAAAATAAAATAAAATAAAATTACTATAACCCAAAAGATTTGAACCTAAGATTAAGGGGAAAATTAACACACCAATCACCATTGTACTACTTATACATACTTAATAGGGTTATTTTCGGTAATGCCCTCACATTTATTGATATATATTAAATATAGACTAACTTTTGTAAACGTCATCACTCACCCCTAAATAACGATAAAATAACTATTTTACTCTTATTCTGGTTAAAAATAAAAAAAATAATAATATTTTAGTTCCTAAAATTTGATAAAATAACAAATGAAGATGTACTTTAACCAAATTTAACATTTTAGTCCTTACTATTACGTCTTGTCTTCCATCCTTTGTCACCTTCTTCCATATTTTTCTCAAACAAAAATTTTTTCAAATTATATTGAAAAATCTACCAATGAAAGCCACAATAACCAATCCAAGCAAATCTCTGCAATTTTTATTATTGTTTGTTTTAAAAAATTGAGAATGAAAATCATGTGTTGTGGGTTTAATTCATATTTCCAGTGATTTAGGACTTTTTACTGTAACTAAATTAGGGTTTTTTTTATTGTTTTAGAGAAAAAATTAATTATAACTTCAAAAATTCTAAAAAGTGGTTACAAGTGTAATAACATAATAGGGACTAAAATATTAAATTAGGCTAAAGTATATCTAGATTGATTATTTTACTAAACTTTAGGGACTAAAAGTTATTGTGCTTTTTATTTTAATTAGGATAAAGATAAAATAGTCATTTTATTATTATTTAGGTGAGTGATGACTTTCACAAAAGTAAGTTTATATTTGATATATGTCAATAAATGTGGAGCATGGTAAAAAATAACCCCACTTAATAAATAGAGTAGATAAAAATTATTTCACTTAATTTTGTCAAAAATAGGATAATAAAAATGAATATTTAATTTTTTATAAGTTAGTTGTTAAAAATAAGATAATTGCCAACAATCACCAATTTAATTTTCAATACAACTTTGCCTAAAAATGTATTGATATAATTTATTATTATAAATTATAAAGTTTGTATGTACTTTTTAGACATAATACAACATCTATGTAAATTACTAATATAATTAATATATTATTGTATGATTATTTGAACACGTTTATACAAATTGACTTAATTAGTTCTATTTGTTAATATATTTATTCTTATATTATATTACTTATAAATAAGTATGATTAATCATCATATTACATATTTATATTTCTACATTGAAGAGATATTTAAAACACTTTATTAAATTATAATCAAAATTTAATTAGTCATTGTATTTTATTATAAATTTCAATTGTTTAGTGCTGTAAATGTTGTCCTTCAAAATTTTAATTTAATAAATAAATAATGTATATCATACATTTATAATTTGTTGAATATATTATTATTTTTTTCGCTTATTAACTTGTTACTATTTGTAATCTAATAGTTATTCCTTATTAAATAATTTTCACTTAATTTAAATTAATTTTTAAACTTTAAATTATGAAAAGAAGTAAAATTAAAAACTTTACAATATCAATTTTGCAACTTATAATTGATATTTAATAATTCACTATTTACAATTAACAATAATAAAATTTTAAATACAGTATACAAAATTATGGGTAGCTATAATTATTAAATGTGAATTGTTTTAAATTGAAACATTATTTTATATATAGAACATAAAATTTTTAAAAAAATAGAGTATATTGATAAAAATATTCAAGTATTACAAAAACATATTTAAAGTACTTAAAAAAATTAGCTTATACAATTATCGAATTAATTTGTTATTTAAAAATATATCGTTAACTTTAATCTTTTATCAAATATCATAATATAAATTAGATTTTAATGTCTTTTAATAATAACAAATTAATTATTTATACGTGAAATTATCATTCTATATATCATCAAAATAATATAATAACAATAAATATTTAATTTTTTTCATACATTAATTGTTAAAAATAAGATAAATGATGATAATTATCAATTTGAGTGAGACAAGTTGTATAAAATATCACAACTAATAAAAATTTAGATATAACAAAACATCAAATTTGATTGATATATTTATTATAATATTTTATTGAGCTATGTAAATTGTAAAATAAATAACTGTAGTAATAAACTATGATATAATTTTTTTATAAAATTGATAAAATTAGAAAAATGTATTAAATCAATTTTAGGGCTTTTTCTTTTGATAATTTTGTATAAAAATATTTTGTTTGGTAATTAAGAAAATGATATCTGAAGAGAAATTAAAGAAAATCTTGCAGTTTTTTACTTTTTGATAATTTTGTATAAAAATATTTTGTTTGGTAAAAGGAAATGAAATCTAAAGAGAAAAAAATCTTTAAAAATTTATTTGTTTTGTTAATTTTATATTACTACATTATAACCTATTAATTCATTAATTACAAATTAATTATTTTGTTTGACATCAATTTATTATTCTGAATTTAATTATTAAAAATAATTCAATTTTATTAATTTTTAATTATTTTAACAAATTTTTTTTATAGAAAATAAATTTAAAAAAATTGTAACATTGATTAAATTGAAAATTTTGTAAAAAATTATAAAGGATTTAATGACTTAAGTTAAAAATTATAAACTTTTTTGAAAGACTTGTTTGAATAAACTGAGATTTATAAAATTTTATAGTTATTTATTAAATAAAATGGATATTACATAATTAATTACAGATATTGTGAATTTAAAAATTCAAGAATGGGGCAGGAGGGAAAAAAAGCCCACCCTTGTTCTCAACCCGATTTTAAAATGGGAATGGAATTTTATCTCCGAACTTGACCTAATCTCCAAATTTTTTAAAAAGTCCTCTTTGATTCTTGCCTTGAACAAATTGAGTCCCCAGGAGCCCCCAATCTGACGAAAAAAATTAGTATTCCTATAATGTCAAGTTTAAAGATATACCTTCACCCAGTCATAAAGCGAGCCAGAGATAGGGATGGCTCTCTTAAATAAAAATATAAAAATAAATAAATAAAATAGATATACTTTATATTTGTTGCAAATAAAAATAATTAAAATTATCTTTTTTCTTATATTTAATTAAAATTAAATTATCTTATTTAATAAGAATATAAAATTATTTAATTATTAATTCTATTAATAAATGACACTAAATTTAATTAATATATTATAATTTATTACTTTCAATGTTATTTAATAAGATTAGTAATTGGTAACATGGCATGCAACACAAGGTACTATGCATCTATGAACGTCAAAGTAACACGCTATGATCACTCAACAGGCAATTTCCTTTCATATATATATATAACCCCACAAAACTACTAATCAATTTAATCTTATAAGAGTAACTAATTATCGACTTATAATTTAGTAAATCACAAAATTAGAAATGATAATTGAAGAAATTAAATTTAATCAAATGTGTGTTTGAAATTTGACTTAATCGTATAAGATATAAAATTTAGAAAATTCTACAATAATGGGATTAAAAATCCCAGTATTAACTACTCATTATTAACGTTTAGATTTGAAATTAAAATTTAGATCATTCATTTTATATAATAATAATAATTAACCTGCTCAGCAGGTAATATATAAAATTAACCTACTATTCAAGTTAAACATTATTTTCTTATTTTTTATTTTTTAATGTATTAAAGTTTGTTTTATTATAATTATTTTAAAAAATACAAATTTATATATATATAATTGTAATTTAATGTTAAATAGTGTATTATGTACATTAAGAATAATCTATTTAAAAAACATTAATTTAAATATTATCAAAATACATATTTTTTCTTTATTTTTCTAAACAATTATTTATAATAAAACAAATTATTATAACTCAAAAATCAATATTACAAATTAAACACATCTCATCTATTATTTATGATAATTGTGTTTATATGAATTAATAAAAAACATATAGTAATTTAAAGATATAAATGTTATTGTAACAGTTGAGAATGAATAATATAATAAAATAACCATATAACTAAGATCACGTTAATAAAAAAAAATTAAAATATCTTAAAACCAATAAATTGTAAGTGAAAGAAGCATACATGTAATGTACAAATATAAACAAGAAATTTTGAAATGGATAATTAAGAAAAGTAAAATATAAATTAATTTAATTTTATGAAATTGATGTTAATTATAACAAACACAAAATTTAAGAGATTTTAATCACATGTAATAAAAATTCAATTTGGCATAACAAGAATGCTATTATTAAATTATTGACATTTATAATTTGCAAAGTAATATTTTATCTAACATCGTGCAATTAAGAAAAAAAAAAGAGAAAAAATTGATTAGTATCCATGTAAAATAAAATCATTAAATAATTTTGATAAATTAAAAATATAATAATAATTTTTTGTCCTTGTGGTAAAGCATACCCATATATTTGGAAAAAAAAAAACATATATTTATGTGTTACATATGCTTTATTTATATAATAATAATAATAATAATAAATAATAATAAATAATAATAATAATAATTTAAAATTAAGCAAAATTTTGAAATAATTTTTATAATTTTATAAATATTATATTTTTTTATACAACTTTTTCATTATAATTCAATTTTCTATATCAGGATTATAAGTAAAATGTTGATTCACAATCCTTACTTTACATTTATATTCTTTTTATTCCATATACAGCTATAATAATATTATTTATTAATTCGTTTTCATTTACATTTAACTCATTACAATTACATTTATTATGTTGTATTTATGAAATTGATGTTTATCTTTATTCTTTTATATTGGCCTATTATTGTTTATTTTTTATTTTTGACTTTTACAAGTGTTTTATTTTATATACATGTTATATGTTATAACTTAATCTTTTATGTATAGATTATAAATTTTATGGGGATTTATAACCTCTAGGTCATAATTACGATTGTTTTATTTTATTTACAACTATACTGCTATTATTTGATAATTTGATGTTAATTTACATTTATTTCAGTACATTTACATTTTTATGTTAAACTTATGAAATTTTGTTTATTTTTACTATTTATGTTAGCTTATATTTTGTTTTTAACTTTTATAAGTGTTTTATTTTAAATACAAGTTATACGTTATAATTTAATCTTTTATATGAAGTTTCCAAATTTTATATGATTTATAACTTTTACTTCATAATTACATTCTTTTTATTTTATTTACAACAATTCTGTTGTCATTTGACAATGTGATGTTAGTTTACATGTATTTTAGTGCATTTATATTTTTTTTTTTTGAATTTATGAAATTGATGTTTATTTTTACACTTTTACATTGGATTATATTTTTTTAACTTTTACAAATATCATTTTACATATATGTTATACATTATAATTTAATATTTTATATGAAAATTACAAATTTTATTTGGATTTATAACTTTCAAGTTACAATAACAATTCTTTTGTTTTGTTTACAACTATTTTATTATCATTTGATAATTTGATATTGATTTACATGTGTTTCAGTGCATTTATATTTTTTATTTGAATTTATGAAATTAATGTTTATTTTTACTCTTTTATGTTGACTTTAATTTTTTTATTTTTTTTAATTTCAAAGTTTGTAAGTGTTGTGTTTTACATATAAGTTTTATATTGTAATTTAATTTTTTATATCGAGATAATAAATTTAATGTTCATTTACACGATTTATGTTATATTTATAATTTTTTTGTTCCGTATACAAATATAACATTGTCATTTTTTATTTTAATGTTACCTTATATTTATTTCAATTATAATTTGAATTAACTGTAATGGGATTTAGCGGATGGAAGCAACTAATATTTGATTGAATTAGCACATTACAATATATATAAAATTGCTTCTTTACAGATTAGGAGGGATATTAAAGTTGTAAGGACTGGAATGCTATTTTGCGATATTTTGGGTAGCAGGGCAGATGGCAGGATGATCTTTCTCAGGTCTTCCAAATTAACAAGAGCTGGTTTACATTTTTCCTTTTATTTTATTTTTTTTGAAATTTTCACGATGTGCATTTTATTTTTTATGGTTAAATCTGTAGATTAAGTTTTCTTATGTTTTTGTGAAATGGAGGTTGCTTTAGTAGGCTTTATTTGGGTTTGCTGGTTAATCATGAGTTTTATGTGTTTTTGGGCTTCTATTGGCATATAACTATCATTTTTTTCCCTGTCTAATTGTTCTTTCTTATATGGACCATCCCATTAAGGTAAAAAGAGAGCCGTTTCTGATTTTATACAAATCTCTTTGTCTCATGATTCAAAAGCATGTTGAGCCCGTTTGACATTTTTTCATAATTAGTTGTATACAACTGGTGTCTTTAATATTGGTTTCTTGCCTTTTTTTCTAAGTGAGTTCTTATTGAAGAATGCTCATTGGTAAAACTACTTTGTATGCTCTCTCTTGTTTTTGTTTCAACTTGTTCTAATTACAGAGAAGATGCATTCTTATTACAAGTTTAAGAATCATTTGTTTGTAGTTCATTATATAAATATCGTTGGTTAACTTATGGCTTCTTATGTCTTGCAATAACCAAATTTGTCTCTTGTTATTGCATGAGTTATCCCTAAATGGGCGTGTCTCCTTTCCCATCCTTGCTGAATAATTGTGTTATTGTTTTGTCTAAAGCATGCTTGGGCTTCCGCAGCTTTTCTGAGTGGATGCAAGAACATGGGAAAACTAATGGTTCTTCTTATATAGCAGTTATATCAAGTTCCTTGGGAAGAGTCCCAACCCCTTGAAGGCCCTAGAAATCTACAATGGCAATACAGTTAAGTCAGCCAAAATTAATAATGTCTTCATGCGTAACTTGCTTCTTATTTGTCTGGTCAGGAACGGAAAGTCTGATAGAAGCATCAAACTGAACAGATCAAATGAAGCAAAAATGATCTAAAACTGGATGCTGTTAAGTATAATATGGCATACCTGTTTGAACAAGTTTTATGATTTTGATTTATGTGGCTCTTGAAGATATGGTTTTGTATGAAGTTGGAATTTTACTGTAGTCAGCAAGACAACAATGAAACAAAAAGCGTCTTACCTTACGCTTGATGCCTGGTGTCAGTAGCTGACATCTGCTTATGGCATTGTTACAGAATGACAATTGTCACTGACAGTGGCATTGAAACAAGTGAAAGAGCTAACTTTTATATGATTCCTTTATGGTTATAAAACCCATATCTCAAGAATTTGATTTCCTATTTAATTTCCAAAAATTCTGCACATGTGCGTAAGCCCAAGTTAATATGGATGTCAATAGAGATTTTGGAAAAAAACAAATGTATTGCTTTGGAACGGCATCCTACTTTGTTAGAATGCAGTGGCAAGAACCTTTTGGACAGTACTGCAAGACTTTTAACTGGAGTTTATGCATGGAAAGTATAATTAACCTAATTACTCTTTGAGTAGGATATCTTCATTTTTAGTAAGAAACTAGGAGATATTGTTGCAAATCATGTTATTAAGCAGTTATAAGCTCTTTAATTGATCACTGCCATTGTCATTTGTCTTCTGTGGGTGCTTGCTGGTCGCAGTAAGGTTAAAAGTGGCTATATTCTAAAGCATTAGTGCTGGTTCAGGAGCTAAAATATAATAGACTGCAGATGGACAGTGTGATGTATAGGATACTTTTTGGTGCTTCAAATAATCTATGTAAAGAAGCTCAGAGCTAGTTTAACCAAATGAAAGATGAAGGCCAATCACCTAATCTATATCACTATAGCTCTTTACTTGATGCTTACTCTTCAGGTGAAGACTACAAGAAGGCCAATGAATTGGTTGACGATATGAAATCCTTGGGGTTAGCATCGAATAAGGTTTGTTTCATGTTCATCTATCCATTATAGTTAGAAGATTTAATAGTTCAATAATTGCAGTTGAGTTTTGTTCATTACAAAAGGAACAAAATCCCATATATTTATATTTGTAGAACAAAGAATTTGTGGTAAATTTTAAATGAAGTTAAGAGAAAAAATCCGTGTCTTTCAGAATTTTATCTCTTACACTACATAGTTATGGTGGAGTGAGGCCTCTCCAATCTCTTTTCATCTATGCTTTCATTAAATTAAGCTTACTCGTTTGGTGCAGTAGTAAGTTGGTAATACGATGGTGCTTGGATGCCCTCCTATTTTAGCATAAAGGGATGACATCTTAGAGTTAAGGACAAAGAAGGGTCTGGATGTCATTATATAAAAACATTGATCTGGTCAGGGGTGGGTAGTTTATGGGGCTAAAAACAGAGTTTTAGGTGCTGTTAGCTGCTACCTATAGCTTTGCTTCCTTTCCCTGCAGCGCCCGGTCTTCTACACACTTCTAACATCCTTTGTGTTTGAATAATCTGATGATGACTAGGAAGAGAGAGAAAACTTGATATGTAGACCTTAAGAGGGGGATACCAAGAAATATTGCCTATAATAGAACATTTTCCTTGCGTCATAATGCTTCTGTTGTAATTAGAGTGCAATACAATCTAAAGTACCTGTATGAGGTTGCTGATATTCTTAGCATAGGCTATCTGTTTTCTCTTAAGATGTTTTCCCCTTCTAGTTATTCTTTTGATTGATATCCTTTATCTTATGCTTTACTTTATGAAAGATTAATTGATCTAATTTTTGCATGGGCCAAGGGATAGGTTCAATATTCACTTGATTCTAAGAATACATGGAATAATGGAATAAAACTAAATTTCCATTGACTCATAAATAGTGAATTTAGCATGTTGGATCTCGTTGATACAATGAACATAAGGACATAACCAGCAAGAAACTCAAACAGGAGTTCATCCCCTAAGAAACCGAATGATAATAAATACTCTCTCTCTCAATTCTCAGAGGGCTAGAAAGACCTATATTTATACTAAAAAACTACTCAAATAAGATTCACTCCATTGTCATGGGCATGTGGGTAAATATTACATTTAAAGGAGTGTTTATTTTCTCTTGGTATTTTGTTTTTATTTTCATAATCTTTGCAGGTTCAATCATTTGCTGTAAATGCCATGTATTGGGAAATTATAATTAATGTGCTTTTCGTCTTTATTCTTTTTGGGCTAAATCTCTGTAAAGACTATAGTGATGATGCTTTCCAATTCATTCCACAATTGTTTGCAGATATTGCTACCAACTTTGCTGAAGGTATATGTCAGAGGAGGTTTGTTTGAAAAATCAAGAGAATTATTAGCTGAATTGGACGCTTTAGGCTATGCTGAAGATGAGGTACGCTGAAGATGAGGTACACTGGATATTTAGCTTTCATATATTTACAAGATTAAACAACAATCTTGTGGAAGATATGATTTTTACTCTTACGAATGTACTTTGCATAAGAAGGTTCGCTTATTGGCCTTTAGGAGGATCAGAGCTGATCTATTAATGATGTTGGGAATTCACCCTAGCAGGAATGAGCATAACAAGTAGGGCTGTAGTTCAATATGTTTAGTATTTTATACCTTTTCTGGCTTTATCTGGCTTAGTTTTTGTTCTCCACCCATTCGGTGGACCTTTTCTAAAACTTCCTAGTTGCTTGCTTCTTGATTTGGTAGGGATAAGATCAGGCTATTTTAGAGGGAATTAGCCTGTATAAGTGATTAGTTCACAGGTCGTATGATTTAAATTGTGAATGAGGAGTGTTGTTTTGAAGTTATAGTCTTTGTATTCTGCTGGATAAGTTTTATTTACCGTTTGCAGATGGCTGTGCCTATAGTATCATGATTTAAGCATTGTGCGGAGGTAGGCATTTGGAAGAGGCAAAGTAGTTGGCTAGAGATTTTGAAGCCATAGATGACAAATATGATGTTGTTCTGTTAATACAATGCTCTGTGCCTACTGTAGAGCTGGTGATATGGAGAGTGTAGTGCATATATATAATGAGGAAAATGGATGAACTGGCTATCAGTCCAGATTTTAATACCTTTCATATTCTAATCAAATAATTCTGCAAGGAGAAGTTATATATATGCTTATCGAACCGTGGAAGACATGCATAGTAAAGGCCACCAACCAGAGGAGATATGTAAATTTTAATTTATCAATTCTTGAGAAAGGGATTTAGAACACTGCATTTAGTTTAGTTCGTCATTTTGTTTTTCGGCTTCTTGTTTTTTGTTTTCCATTTTATTGATGTTCTAACGAAAATGGTCATAGACAAAGGGCGCATCTCAAAGCTCTGATATCATCTTTATCTCCAAAGAAGCCCAAAATTTTACTCTGTGCTGTTAGGATGGCAGAGACTTCCTTGCATAATTGCCGAATGGGCTTTTGTTCCTCCAATTCTGAATCACCCATAAGATAACCATCACAGAGCACTTCTGTAAAATCCCAGCTTTCTTCCTCCCTTTAAGGGCAATTTAAATAGTAGTTTTCATAAGATTCTCCAATCTAATGTAAAGTAGCAGAGAAGGAAAAGATGATCTGTGCATTCAACATCCTTTGTTGCATGAGGCATACCACTGCGCGGAAGAGACGCATAGTAGAATTTCTTTTCGAGTCACATTGTTAGTATGACTTTTCTATGAGCAACCAAACAGAACAGGGATTTGACCATTTGTAAGAATCTTGGAAATAGAAATCTCAACGTCGACTGGAAGGATAGACAACCATCTATTAACAATGGGAATAACTGTAAGCTTATGCCAATTTCTAAAATCTAGGAAATGGATCACACATATTGTGAGGACTATACACAATATGGCTTATTATCAAGCTGTAGATATTTTAGGGGTTATTGAGGTGAGGTTGACAACCTAAAATTATCATGATCTATGGTTCTTTTGTCTCTTTGTCTGAAAGATAAATTATCTTGACAAACTTAGCAAATACTCTTAGTGATTGTAAATTCTCTGAGAGAGAGCGGATATGAAAATTTTCTACAAGCTATAAAACTATTAAAGACGTTTCTGCAGCAAAATTGGTGTCGAATTTGAAGGCTTTTGCACCTAAGAAGGAAAGAGAATGAAGAAGATATAAAGAATTAAAATTGGAGAGAAAATGGAATGAGGAGAGTAGAAAAATTTAGAGTGATTGCAGGATAAACAATTCAATCCTTATATCATCTCTAGCTAATCGGGCTTTGTTCGAGTAATAAGGAGAGGTTGGACTTCAAATAATACCTATTATATATGTGAGGTTTACCATATTTGAATATGGGTAAACTTCTCACCCAATTATGAGAAATAACTTTGAGTAAACAAAAGTGATCTACACTATATAAGTAAAAGAAAGAAATTCAAACTAATAGAATTAAGTAATATTCCTCGTTTCCTAAAGTAAAATAATTTTTGAAACAAATAATAATCTGAATAAGCGATTAGAAAAATAATCCATTTGTTCATTCTCTATTGTAGTTCTTAGAATGTTGGTCCAATCATGAACCGAAAATGTAAAATGTTGTGATAGCAATTTAGGGGCAATTAAGGATGTGAAATTGTAAAGTTCACTTGTGGTGAATAGTACTGCATAGATGAACAGTACCGTATCTATGAATAGTATCGTACTGCATAAGAGCACCGAAATACATTGAAAGTATAGTTACTCTTTTTCACTTTTTTTATTAATGAAGTTGGTGTTAGGTGGAGAAACTTTAAATTTAGGTAGTGGTTGGTAGGTGGAGAAATTTGTAGAGTAAATTGTGAAATGTGTGTTGAAAAATAGGAGAAGGAAACCACTATAAATACCTCACCCCTTTCACCATTCCATCAATCCTAAATCATCTTTTGAGAGTTTTTACAAAGAGAGAAAAATTAGTTTTTTCTTTGTGTTGTATTCTTCACTTAAATTTGTTTCTCCTATTTCAAGAGAGAGTGTGAAATACTCCTATTTAGAGAATTGTTCTTTCCTTGTTATTAGAAAGAAAGAGAGTTGTAATCTCCAATTTAAAATAATGAAATACTCCTATACTTGCCCATGGTTTTTACCCTAATTTGTTTAGGGGTTTTCCACGTAAAATATTTATGTCAATTTATTTTGCTATTTTATTTTACTATGGACGGTTATACCTCCTACTTATTATTGTTATTTTGATGGACGGTTATACCTCGTACTTATTTATTACTTTACGGTGATGGATAGTTATACCTCCTACATAACATTTATTTTCATTGTTTTCTCAATTTCATTGTAGTTACGTGTTTTGCTTCGATTCCTAATTTTCTAACAGTGGTATCAGAGCTATTGGTTGTGCGGGTTACTGTTCATAATTACTATTTACAAGTACTATTGACGATGAATTAGTGAAATTCGGTACATGTGAGAAGCAGATAATTATCAGCAATGGTAGCAAAGTTCAAAATTGAGAAATTCAACGGAAACAATTTTTCGTTGTGGAAAATGAAAATGAAGGCAATTTTAAGGAAGGACAAGTGTTTAGCAGCAATTGACGAAAATCCCTCGGATATCAACACAGACAAGTGGAACGAGATGGACGGTAATGCAATTGCCGATCTACATTTGAGACTAGCCGATGGAGTATTAGCTAGTGTGGAGGAGATGAAAACGGCAAAGGAGATAAAGAATACTTTGACAAAATTGTACGAGACCAAGTCATTACACAACAAAATCTTCTCAAAGAGAAGACTTTACACTCTTCAAATGGTGGAATCCACATCGGTGACTCACTATATCAACATCTTGAAAACTCTATTTTCACAACTTACAACATTGGGGTACAAAATGGAGGAAAATGAATGTGCGGAGATTCTACTTCAAAGTCTACCCGACTCGTATGATCAACTCATCATCAACCTGACAACTAATGTCCAAACGGACTCTCTAGTCTTCAATGATGTTGCAGCCACTGTCTTAGAAGAAAAAAGGAGGCGCAAAAACAAGGAAGATAGAAGTAGAAGCATTATCAATGACAAGAGGAAGATCAACTGAATGTAAGTCCAGTGGGAACCAAAATCAAGGTAGATCAAAATCAAAAATTAAGAAGAATGTCAAGTGCTACAATTGTGGCAAGAAAGGGCACGTCAAAAAAGATTGTTGGAATAATAAGAAGAGTAGAGATTCTGAGACATCAAAGGCTCAGGGTTGTGTTGCAAGTACCTCAAATGATGGTGAAGTACTATACGGTGAGGCAACAACGATGGTTGAAGGCAGAAAACGACTTACTGATATCTGGCTTGTAGACTCAGGAGCAACATGGCACATGACCTCTCGAAGAGAATGGTTTTACACATATGAACCTATCTCTGGAGGATTTGTATACATGGGAGATGATCACGCCTTGGAGATTGCCGGTATTGGTACTATTAAGATAAAAATGTACGATGGAATAGCTCGCACCATTAAAGAGGTATGACATGTCAAAGGCTTGAAGAAGAATTTATTGTCTTTAGGACAATTAGATGATCTTGGATGCAAAACCCATATTGAGAATGGGATTATGAAGATTGTTAGAGGAGCGTTTGTGGTTTTGAAGGCAGAAAAGATTATTGCAATTTATTCATGCTTAAGGGAGAAACACAACAGAAAGCTGATTGGTGTATTGCTTCAACTAGCAAAGGAGAAGAATTGACAATGATGTGGCATCTTAAACTCGGCCACATGTCAGAATAAGGTTTGAAGATTCTCTCCGACCGAAAGCTACTTCCAGGACTTAAAGCGATGAATCTACCGTTTTGCGAGCATTGTGTTATAAGTAAGCAACATAGGTTGAAGTTCAACAAATCTAATGCTGGGAGTAAATGCATTCTAGACTTGATTCATTTTGATATTTGGGAATCACCGAAAGTGTCTCTAAGAGGAGCAAAGTATTTTGTGACTTTTATTAATGATTACTCCAGGAGATGTTGGGTATATCCAATTAAGAAAAAGTCAGAAGCGTTTCAAGTGTTCAAAGACTTCAAAGCGCGAGTGGAACTTGAATCTGGGAAGAAGATCAAATGTTTGAGAACAAACAATAGAATAGAGTATACAGATAGTGAGTTTCTTGCACTATATAAGTAAGAAAGTATTGAAAGACAGTTCACAGTATCATACACTCCGCAGCAAAATTGAGTGGCAGAACGGATGAACAGAACTCTTGTAGAAAGGATGAGAGCTATGTTGAGGACTGCGGGACAACCTCATTCATTTTGGGTAGAAGCAACAAAGGTCGCTTGTTATGTGATAAATTGGTCACCATCAACAGCAATTGGGTTGAAGACGCTGATCGAGATGTGGACTGGTAAACCAGCTGATTACTATTATCTACATTCATTTGGATGTCCTGTGTATGTAATGTATAATGCCTAAGAAAGAAAAAAGTTAGATCCGAAATCTAGAAAGTGTATATTCTTGGGGTATGCTGATGGTGTAAAGGGGTATCGCTTGTGGGATCCCACTACTCGTAAGGTCATAGTCAGCAGAGATGTTATCTTTGTAGAAGATCAACTACAAGAAAAAGATGGAGATGATAACACATTGAAGGAAAGCTCATAGATTACAACATTACACGTGGAAAATAATAAAGCACAAGAAATTTCAGATTTTTCTGAAGCATCACCAGAACACGAGGTACAAGAACCAGTTAGGTCCGAGGGTCTAGAAGTTCGTCGATCAACTCGCGAAAGGAAACCACCAACTTGGCACTCAGAGTATGTTACGGAGAGCAATGTAGCATACTGTCTTTTAACAGAGGATGGCGAGCCCTCAACTTTTCATGAAACTTCGAGTAGATCAGATGCATCTTCATAGATGACAACAATGCAGGAAGAAATTGAAGCTCTACATAAGAACAAGACATGGGAACTAGTACCATTATCATATGGAAGAAAAGCCATTGGTAACAAATGGGTTTACAAGATCAAGCGAGATAGTAATGATCAAGTAGAACGGTATCGTGCACGATTGGTGGTGAAGGAATATGCTCAAAAGGAAGGTATTGCCTTTAATGAGATATTTTCACTAGTGCTTCGACTTACAATGGTCAGAGTAGTCCTGGCTATGTGTGCTACGTTTGATTTACATCTTGAGCAGTTAAATGTCAAAACTGCATTTCTTTATGGGAAGCTTGAAGAAGAAAACTATATGCTCCAACCAGAAGTTTTTACTCAAACATGTAAGGAGAACTTGGTTTTTAGGTTAAACAAGTCTCTGTACGGTCTCAAACAGGCGCCAAGGTGTTGGTACAAGAGATTTGATTTCTTCATAATTAGCGTTGGGTACAACAAACTCAATTCAGACCATTGTACGTACTACAAGAGGTTTGATGGTGATAATGATTTCATTATTTTGTTGTTGTACGTGGATGACATGTTGGTAATAGGCCCCAACAAAGATCGAGTCTAAGAATTAAAGGCACAGTTGGCTAGGGAATTTGAAATGAATGACTTAGGACCAGCAAACAAGATTCTAAGGATGCAAATTCACCGAGACAGAAATAATAGGAAGATTTGGCTATCTCAAAAGAATTATTTGAGAAAAATCTTACGATGTTTCAACATACAAGAAAGTAAGCCAATTTCTACTCCACTTCCTATTAATTTCAAGTTATCCTCAAGTATGTGTTCTAGCAATGAAGCAGAAAGAAGAGAGATGTCTCGAGTGCCGTATGCATCAGCAGTGGGAAGTTTGATGTTCGCTATGATATGCACAAGACCAGACATTGCACAAGCAGTGGGAGTAGTTAGTCGTTTTATGGCGAATCCTGATAGAGAGCATTAGGAAACTATGAAGAGGATTTTGAAATACATCAAAGGAACCTCAGATGCTACATTATGTTATGGAGGATCAGAATTCACCGTCAGGGGTTATGTGGACTCAGATTTTGCAGGAGATCTGGATAAAAGGAAATCTACTACAGGCTATGTGTTTACACTTGTAAGGGTAGCAGTAAGTTGGGTTTCAAAATTACAGACTGTTGTGGCATTATCCACCACAAAAGCAGAATACATAGCGGCTACACAAGCTTGTAAGGAAGTTGTCTGGATTCAATGATTATTAAAAGAGTTCAAGCACAAACAAGATAAGATCACTTTGTTTTGTGATAGTCAGAACGCCTTACACATTGTAAAGATCCAACATTTCATTCAAGGACAAAGCACATAGGGGTTCAATATCATTTTATTTGAGAAGTAGTGGAAGATGGAAGTGTAAATATGCAAAAGATACACACCAACAAAAACTTGGCAGATGTAATGATCAAGCCAATAAACACTAACAAGTTTATATGGTGTAGATCCTCATATGGTCTAACAGAAACGTAAGCAAGCATGTAATTGGCAAGTAAGGAAGGATTACCAAAAGTGACTTTAAGTGAGAGAATGTGAAATTGTAAAGTTCACTTTTGGTGAATAGTACCGTATAGATGAACAGTACTGTATAAATGAACAGTACCGTATCTATAAACAGTGTCATACTATATAAGAGCATTGAAATACACCAAAAGTGCAGCTACTTTTTTTTTACTTTCTTTACTAATGAAGTTGGTGTTAGGTGAAGAAAGTTTAAATTTAGATAGTAATTGGTAAGTGGAGAAATTTGTGGAGTAAATTGTAAAATGTGTGTTGAAAAATAGGATAAGGAAACCACTATAAATACCTCACCCCTTTCACCATTCCATCAATCTCAAATCATCCTTTGAGAGTTTCTACAAAGAGAGAAAAATTAGTTTCTTTTTTGTGTTGTATTTTTCACTTAAAGTTATTTCTCTTATTTCGAGAGAGAGTGCGAAATACTCCTATTTAGAGAGTTGTTCTTTCCTTATTATTAGAGAGAAAGAGAGTTCTAATCTCCACTTTAAAATAGTGAAATAGTCCTATACTTACCCGTAATTTTTATCCTAATTTGTTTAAGGGTTTTCCACGTGAAATATTTATGTCAATTTATTTTTCTATTTTATTTTACTATAGACGGTTATACCTCTTACTTATTATTGTTATTTTGATGGATGGTTATACCTCCTACTTATTTATTGTTTTGCGGTGATGGATGATTATACCTCCTATATAACGTTTATTTTCATTGTTTTCTCAATTTTATTATAGTTGCGCGTTTTGCTTCGAATTCTAATTTCTTAATAAAGGAGAAAGGGAATTTCAATAAGGAGGAGAAGAAAATTATGGTGAAGTAGACTTTCTCTATGCACCAACTATTTTCAACTTATGCTATTTTCAACCAACACATTTCTTTTCACCACTTTGTCATCCATCTTATTACAGTACTGTAAAGAAAAAGGATAAAGCACCTTCAGTAAAAGGTTTCATTTTTTATCTCTAACAACTTATTTATTCTAGGATTATTTTAATGACTCTCACTTGCTACCTAAAAGCTTGAAGGTGTGCAAATGGTTGGAGAAAACTTCAGATAAATTTGTGCACTTTTCAACAAAGTCATTATTCCCTAAACAGTACTCCGTATATATGAACAGTATCATATAGATAAATAGTAATATATGCACCAAAATTGTTGAGAATTCGGACTTACCTAAATTTACCTTCAAGATCTAATATTGTAGAAATATCAAAAACAAATTAAAATTACCACAATCACATAATGTAAAGCTCCAAACTAGAGAGAAACTACAGATAATCAAAGAGAAAAGTTACTATGTAATAAATTTGTATAATCACACAATTTTTACTTTTAAAATCTAAAATATCAAATACACTCACTCACAAGACTACTCAAAGAAATACTCTCACAAAAATATTTTCACTCCAATTATTCTAATCACGAGAATAAAGCAGAATTTAAAATAAAATACTTAAAAGCAAC
This sequence comes from Azadirachta indica, assembly GCA_022749755.1. Classification (NCBI taxonomy): domain Eukaryota; kingdom Viridiplantae; phylum Streptophyta; class Magnoliopsida; order Sapindales; family Meliaceae; genus Azadirachta; species Azadirachta indica. Next base: position 448,113 of record CM040451.1, on the reverse strand, counting down.
TTATACTTCTCCAAAACTCTAAAAATAGAATGCATTTACTTGCCTTGAAACTAGGAGGATAGGGGCTTGCTATTTGTAGGCAAGCCCCCTTAAATTTTTTCTTAAGTTAGTTGCCACCTTGTCAAAGAATGTAGACTAAACATTAAAAATTTAATTTGAGTGTTTAATTTTCTTCTTCTTTAAAAATTTGTGCAGCCCTCATATTTTTTTTCCTTAATTTTTTGTGTGGGTTAGTGGTCAACCTCCATAATAATCTCCACCTCTACCACATTTAAGGAGAAATATTTTCAAGCCTCTAGTCTTTTACCCCTATAAGAATTATCATGCTTCACCATAAAAATCATACATACTTAAAATAAATTGATTTCAAGCATTTCATCTTTAGCATATATCGATCAAATCCTTACTAAAAAATTATAGTGCAACTTTTATGTTGGCTGTTCTAAAAGTTCAACGGCCATCGACATCAATTCCACCATACACCTTGCATCAAGGCCAACCAATGCCTATGTGCAAACTTATGGACCTGCTAATATTAACACATCTTTTATCATAACATTTAGCGAGATGCCATAAAGATGTTCATGTCCTTCTCAAAGAACAATATCTTCTATAGAGACAACATTAGTAATATTGTCATTATCTCTACTTACTAACGTAGAGCTACTAGTCGAACCATCTCTGCCTTTTGACAATTTTTTTTCATATGCCCAGGTTGTCTACATGCCCAACAAACTAGTTTTTTCTTCATGGAGTTCTTAGGTGTAACATTATATCCCTCTCTCAACCTTTTTTTCTTAGAGAAAAGTTGTTGGTGACATTTGAAAGAGTTATCTTTCCATTTCCATGTATCAAAATTTATTTCACATGCTCATAGGAAGATGGAAGAGACCAGATGAGTCCTAAAGCTTGATCCTTATCATCAATCTTGACTTCAATAGCCTGCAACTTAAAGATTATCCTATTGAGAATATTTAAATGATCTGAAATAGATGTGCCTTCATTAATACGCAATATATGAAATTGCTCCTTTAAATATACTCTATTTGAGACGCCCTTTGTCTGATACAACTACTTTAACTTCTCCCAAAGAGCTTTTGCTGTAGGTATTACGTGCACATTCGCCTGAATATTCTTAGTTAAACACAGACGTACTGCACTTATAGCTCTCAAATCCTGATCCTTCTAATCTTCATTGCTCATACTAGATTTCATTATTTCGTTGGTGTTGTTGAAAGTAATGATTGGTTTTCCCCACAAAGCCTTCCAGATTAAAATAATACATCCTTAACTTATACTTGCCACAAGCCAAAATTAATTTTGCCATTAAATTTCTCTACCTCGAACTTAATATTATTTGATGATTTGACACTCAACATTTCTGTTGTAAGAACTAGCAGCTCTGATACAAGTTGAAAAAATTTTACTATTAACATAAATAGCACTTCATATGTATAAATGGTACCATGTACATGAATAGTAATATACAAACAAAATTGGTTGAAAATTCGGACTTATCCAAATTTACTTTCAAGATCTAATATTATAAAAATATCAAAGACAAATAAAAATTACTATAATCACATAACACAAGAATTTTAGGTAGAAAACTTCAAACTTGAGAAAAACTACGGGCTATCAAAGAGAAAATTCTATTATGTAATAAATTTGCACAATCATACAATTTTTACTCGCAAAATCCAAAATCTCAAATACACTCGCTCACAAGACTACCCAAAAAATACTCTCATACAAGTATTTTCACTTCAATTATTCTAATCACAAGAATAAAAGAGAATTTAGAATCAAATACTTAGAGCACCTTATATTTCTTTCAAACTCTAAAAATAGAATGCATTTACTTGCCCTAAAATAAGGAGGAGAGGGGTTTGCTATTTATAGACAAGCCCCCTTCAATTTTTCCTTGAATTAAGTGTCATCTTGCCAAAGATTGTAGGCATCAAAATATTGAAAATTCAATTCGCATGTTTAATTTCTTCTTCTTCAAAAATTTGTGTAGCCTTTATTTTTTTCTTAACTTTTTGCATGGGTACCTTTGAAACGATCTCTAACTCTACCATATTTAGGTGAAAATATTTTCAAGCCTTTAGTCATTTACCTATATGAGAATCATCATGCTCCTCTATAAAAGGTATACGCACTTAGAATAAACCAATTTCAAGCATTTCATCTTTGGTGTATGTTGATCAAACTTTTGCTAAAAATTATGGTGTAACTTCCACATTGGCTTTTCTGGAAGTTCATCAGCCATTGACATCAATTCCACCACACATCTTACATTAATGCCAACTATTGCCTATGTGCAAACTTATGGACCTGCTAATATTAACACTTCCTTTATCATGATATTTAAGGGCATGCTATAAGGACATTCATGTCCTTCTCAAAAGACAACTTCTTCTATAGAGACAACATTAGTAGTATTATCAGTATCACCACATATTGACTTAGAGCTACTAGTCGAACCTGCTCCACCTTTTTAATATACCCTAAAAACTAGTTTCTGCTTCATGGTGTTCTTCTTCTTTCAATTTTCTGCTGCCATTACTGCTGAGTTTTTAGGCAAAACATTATATTCTTGCTCAACCTCTTTTCCTTAGAGAAAAGTATGTTAGTGACATCTGAAAAAGTTATCTTCTCCTTTCAATATATCAAAATTGGTTTCATGTGCTCATAAAAAGATGGAAAAGACCAGATGAGTCTCAAAGCTTGATCCTCATCATTAATCTTGACTCCAATAGCCTCTAGCTTAGAGACGATAACATTAAGAATACTTAAATGATTTGAAATAGATGTACCTTTCATTCATATATAGTGTATGGAATTACTCCTTCAGAAATACTCTATTTGAGATGCCTTTTGTTTACGACAACTCCTCTAACTTCTCTCAAAGAGCTTTTGTTGTAGATATTCCATGCACATTCAGTAGAATATTCTTGGCTAAACATAAACATATTGCACTTGTAGCTCTCAAATCCAAATCCTTATAATCTTTATCACTCACACTAGATTTTGTTGTTTCACTAGTGTTGCTAGAAGTAAGAATTGGTTTCCCCTCAAAGCCTTCTAGATTAAATTAATACATCTTTGACTTGTACTTGTCACAAGCCAAAATTAATTCTGCCATCAAATTTCTCCACTTCGAACTTAATATTATTTGATGATTTGACACTTGACATTTTTGTTGCAAGAACCAGGAGCTTTGATACCAATTATTGGAAAAAATTCGAATAAATTTACACACTTTTCAACAAAGTCACTATTCATATAAATAGTACTCTGTATGTAGAAATAGTACTGTGAGATGAATGGTAATATATGCACCAAATTTGGACTTAGCTAGATTTACCTTCAGGATCTAATATTACAAAATATTAAAGATAAACAAGAATTAACACAGTCATGTAATGCAAGAATTTTACATGAAAAACTCCAAATTAGAGAAAAATTATGAGTTCCCAAAAAGAAAATACACTATGTAATAAATTTGATCAATCACATAGTTGTTACTTTCAAAATCCAAAATCTCAAATACACTCGCTCACATGATTACCCAAAGAAATACTCTTATACAAGTATTTTCACTCCAATGATTCTAATAACAAGAATAAAAGAGAATTTAGAATAAAATAATTAAAGCACCTTATATGTCTCTAAAAATGGAATGGGTTTGCTACTTATAAGCAAGCCCCCTTCAATTTTTCCTTGAATTAGGTGCTATCTTGTCAAAGATTATAGGCACCAAAACGTTGAAAATTTAATTCACGTGTTTAATTTTCTTCTTCTTCAAAGTTTGCACAGCCCTTTTTTTTTCTTAATTTTTTTATATGGGTTTAGTGATAGATCTCCACAATAATCTTTACCTCTACCACATTTAGGTAGAAATATTTTCAAGGCTCTAGTCTTTTGCCTCTATAAGAATCATCATACTCCACCATAACAAGCACACACACTTAGAATAATTCAATTTCAAGCATTTCATATTTGACATATGTTGATCAAACCCTTATAAAAAAAATTATGGCGCAACTTTTATATTGGCGTTTTTGGAAGCTTATTAGCCATCGACATCAACTCCACCACACACATTGGATCAACGCCAACCAATGCTTGTGTGCAAACTTGTGGACTCTTTAATATTAATACATCCTTTATCATGACATTTAGCGGCATGCCATAAGGTTGTTCATGTCTTTCTCAAAGGAAAACTACTTTTATAGAAACAACTCTTCTAGTTTCTCCCAAAGAGCTTTTGTTGTAGATAGTCCATGCATATTCGACAAAATATTCTTAGCTAAACACTGACGTATTGCACTTGTAACTCTCAAATCTAGATCCTCTCAATCTTCATCGCTCATATTAGATTTCGTTATTTTGCTAGTATTGCTGGAACACGAACTTTATTCCCCTCAAAGCCTTCTAGATTGAATTAATACATCCTTGACTCGTACTTGCCACAAGCCAAAATTAATTCTCCCATTAAATTTTTGCACCTTGAACTTAATATTATTTAATGATTTGACACTTGACATTTCTGCTACAAGAACCAGAAGCTCTAATACTAGTTGTTTTGAAATTCAGATAAAATTATGTACTTTTCAACAAAGTCACTATTCACATAAATAATACTTCCTATGTATAAACAGTACCATGTACATGAATAGTAATATATGCACCAAATTTATTGAGGATTTGGACTTATACAAATTACCTTCATAATCTAATATTATAGAAATATCAAAGACAAATGAGAATTATCACAATCACATAATACAAGAATTTTATATGAAAAACTTCAAATTGAAAAAAGCTATAGGATCTCAGAGAGAAAAATTTACTAAGTAATAAATTTGTACAATCACACAATTTTTACTCTCAAAATCCAAAATCTCAAATACACTCACTCGTAAAACTATCCAAAGAAATACTCTTATACAAGTATTTTCACTATAATTATTCTAATCACAAAAATAAAGGAGAATTTAGAATAAAATACTTAAAGCACATTATATTTCTCTTAGACTCTAAAAATGAAATGCATTTACTTGCCCTAAAACAAGAAGAAGAGGGGCTTGCTATTTATAAGCAAGCCTCTTTAATTTTTTCTTGAATTAGGTGTCACCTTGTCAAAGATTTTTTATGTGAGTTCCACCACTGAATGTGATAGACCACCTCCACAACACAAATATGTTAATTATTTAGACTGGTTAGTTTCTAGAACGTGTTAATTTTCCATAACAAACTTGACTTTATCTACACTGTTGTTATCCTAATAAAAGTTTCTAGTATGTTATGTCCTAATAATGGTAGGAAAAGGTTAATGCTCTTTATGAAAGCAAAATATAATATAAAGATCGTACCTTCAAACATAGTTAATTATGCATTTTTCGAACCAAATTCATACCAAGATGTCTTCTAGTCTATTCCTCTTTATAGCCTCTTTATGATGAAAAATACTTGAAGTATTTAAAATTGTAGGCTTATTTAGACTAGATTAGGGACCCTTTTATAATAAAATATATTTCATAACTCAAATAACTTTTCTCCTCCCTACTTCTATCCATCATTAAAGTGTATTTGAAACGTTTATCACTAATTACAAAATGTGAAAGTGATTAATTAAAATTATCTCCCACTATTCTTAAAAGGGAAATTGACATTTTCCCCCCTGACGTTTAGCCTAATAGGCAAATGCCACCCTGACGTTTGGATAAATAGACAGATACCCTCTTGAATTTTTATTTCCGTTAGTTGACCGGTTAGTTTATTATCATTTGTATCCCTCATCTTTTATATAATAATACTTAATATATATATTATTTCAATATAACACTTTACTCCCTATTTTAATATTTTTCATAATATAATTTTTTTAAATATAAAAATTTAGTTCATATTTAATATTTTTTTCATAATATACTTAACACTATATATATTTTTAATTTCTTATTTCAGTAGAAAATTTGAAAAATAAAATATTATTATTAAAAAAATTGAAACAATGATTTAAATTAAACTCATATTAAAATATTTTAAAATCAAGTTAAAATATTTATATCCTTTTTTTTTACAATAAATTTAATATTTAATTGTTAAAAGAATTTTGAAATATATTTTAACATTTTTATTCTTATATTAATATTTTTATTTAAAAGATTATATTAAATTTATTATATTTTCTTGAGAAAAATTATGAAAATATAAATAAAAAAGTAAAAAGAAAAAAAAATTAATATCATTTGTTAATACAATTAGTAAATAAATATATTTTATATTTTTATTAACCAATATAATTTAATTTTAATTAAAACATAGAAAAATAAGAAAAGTTTTTATTATTTTTATTTGTAATATATATAACACGTATTTATTGTTTATATTTTTATATATTTTTAAAAAAATATAATAAAATTTAACATAATTTTTTAAATAAATATATTACATGTAAAAATAAAACGTTAAAAAATATTTCAATTAAATCTTTTAATAATTAAATATTTATTATTATAAAAATGAAAGTAAAAGATTAGAAATATTTTAGCATATAAGTATGACTTATCTCATTATTTAAATTTTTTTAATAATTATATTTTTCAAAATTTTTTATTAAAATAACAAATTAAAAAAATTATTTATTCATGAATATATTGTGAAAAAATATTAAAAATATATGAAAATATAAATAAAAATATAAACAATAAATACATATTATATATATATATATTACAAATAAAAATAATCAAAAAATTTCTTCTTTTTCTATTTTTTAATTAAAATTAAATTATATTGGTTAATAAGAATAATATAAAATATATTTAATTACTAATTCTATTAACAAATGATATTAAATTTTTCTTTTTTTTTTACTTTTTTATTTATATTTTCGTAATTTTTCTCAAGAAAATATAATAAATTTAATATAATTTTTTTAAATAAAAATATTAATATAAGAATAAAATGTTAAAATATATTTCAAAATTCTTTTAACAATTAAATATCAAATTTATTGCAGAAAAAAGAAAAAAAAATATATAAATATTTTAACATAAATTTAAAATATTTTAATATGAATTTAATCTAACTTATTGTTTAAATTTTTTTAATAATATTTTATTTTTTCAAATTTTTTATTGAAATAATAAATTAAAAATGTATTTAGTCTTGAGTATATTATGAAAAAAAATTAAATATGGACTAAATTATTATATTTAAAAAAATTATATTGTGAAAAATATTAAAATGGGGAATAAAGTGTTATATTAAAATAAAATATATATATCAAAGTATTATTATATGAAAGATAAGGAACACAAATGATAATAAACTAACCAGTTAACTAACGGAAATAAAAGTTCAGTGAGTATCTATCTGCCTATTTATCTAAACGTTAGGGGGATATTTGTCTTTTTTCAAATATTAGAGGGGTATTTGCCTATTAAGACAAATATCGGGGGGAAAATGTCAAAATCCTATTCTTAAAATTAGAAAATGTTTTATAAAAGGAGTCTAAATACACTCTACCACTAATCCTTATTAATTTACTTTAGTTAATATAATTTTTTAATCATTAACATGTAGACCATATAATATGAAAATTCTTTCATTCTCCTACTTGAGCCATATGTTAAATGAAATATCTATAAATCTTAACTAATAACTTAAATTATTCATATACCAAACAGTAATGGTACCTTAAGAAAATATCAATACATGAATCATAACAGTCATATTTCTATTAAAGAGAAAGACATTCCCTTCCATGTATTACAAGTAAGATATACTCTATTTGAATATTTTTACCTTTATGAATAAACTTCAATAAATTATTCCAGAGCCCAACTTAAACAGTCTCAAAAGACTTTTCAAAATATTTTATGTACACAAATATAACCTTATTCTTTATTGTAATTACAAAAACTAACATAGAAGCCAAAAGATATTTCAAAAGAGCAAATCCAAAATTTAAGTCATAAGACCCATATCATCCATATCATCAATATAGCTAGCAAATTAATCGTTAGTCACGAGACCTACCAAAATGAGCTCTATATTTATATATTAATTCATGTTTCTCAAAGTTAAGAATAAAAGCTTTATGTTGATATTCTTTTTTTTTGGCTTCAACTTTTATTCTTCTTAATGAATAAAACTTTATTATAGACATAAATTGTCAACGGTCTTTCTACTTAATCGACAACTTGACCACAAATTATATTACTTGCAATATAACTTATATCAAATACATTTTATCATTTGAGACAATCTCTCATACTAAATCTTTTTTCTAAATATATTCCTTTTGATAAACAACTATAAAACTCCTTTGGATTGATCTATGAGAATCCTTATGTTAATAAGTAGCGTCACTCATATACTTTATTTATAGATTTAAGAAAATAATATGTCTCATATGATAAAAGTAAAATCAAATTTTGCAAGCCAAACTATAGACCTTATATAAAATTGCTAATGATATTCTCCCACTAACCTTAAGGTATATACATTAATCTACAATGTCTTAAGAAATTACATTGTAGGATTTTATATACTAATGAAGGGATTTTAGTCTATGTAGTGATCTTTAAAGCTTGCAAAGCACTATGCCTTTTCTTTTCCTTATAAAAACCTTTATGATATTAAATTTTTCTTTATAGCAAACTTGATTTCATTGGAGAATAACTTTAACCATAAGAAAAACATAAATTTTAAATTAACCAATGTTAATTTAATAGTAAATTCTAACCTTCCTATAGGTAAAGTTGCAAAATGTATTGAATTTATTATTATAAATCTTTATTATTATAAATCTGTAATAATAAGACTAACAAGTATATATACGCATAAGGCCCATAAAAAAGTCCTTACCTATGGGCTTAGGAATTTTCTTATTTTTGATGCATAGGTTACAATCTTATTATAAATTAAATCATTAAAATAAATATCTCCCTGTGGGCCAAATAATTATTTAATAAATTAATTAAGATTGTCTTTGTTATCATTCATATTTTTTTGGAAAAAAAATGTCTATATGATATTGAATACTTTATCAATATCATCATATAAAATATCATCATATCTTAAAATGTTGTGGCTACGTTTAAGATACAATAATATTTTAAAACTTGAATAACATCATATAACTAAACTAAAAGGTGTATACAAATATTATGACACAAGTGAAAATAGGTTAAAACTTTATAACACACTAGAACTTTAAATGGCATAAATATATCTTTAAGCACAAAAAGCCTTAAATAATTTATATAATAATAAATAAGTTTATTAATTTGACAAAACCATATCATAATATTCATATATACTTGATGAGAATCAATATATTCTCACGACCATTTTATCCCCTTCATACTCAAAATAGTAGGGCATATTAATCACACCATATTACACAAATTTGATATAAACAATAATAAAAATATAAAACTTGAAAAAGTACAACACTTAATCTATTTATAAAAACATCATTTCTTTAGCAAAGATCTGAAAAATATATTTCTTGTCAAATCCTTTAAAGATAAATTGAAGACAAATTTGGTAAAAACCCAAACTAGTATCAGAAAATAGGAGTTTATGTAAGCGAATTAGGTGTTCAATTAAATAAAGGTTGATAAACTCTCTTCTTAAGGTTAACAACAAAAGGGATATAGAAACACCATCCTAAAGTTACTATCAAAGGATATAGAACTTGAAAGAAAAACACTCACCACTGTATGAAATTTTTCCAAGAGATATAAAGTATAAAATATCCAAATTGTATTAAACTCAACTCAAAACAACTTGATTCCTCATATTAAATATTTGAGGCCTTCGTATAGGCTTTTACAAAAATAAAATGTCAAAGGTTACGTCAACAACCACTAAAAATTTTAATGGTTAAGCCAACAACCGCTACCTAACATTGACAAACAAATCCAAACATTTATAAACTCTTTGAAAATAAATCAAAATAGCTAAGTGTCACGGCCTCACTCTCTTCACTCGCTTCGACCGTGCGGCGCTTAGCAACTCCGCTCACTAAGCAAGCTTTCGACACCTGCAACGCGCTAAATCGGAAGCTTATAAATAAAGAGAGAAAAGAGAGCAATAAGAGTTTGAGTGAAGAGTGATTTACATAACTCAAGTTTATTGCTTGATTGCTTTATTACTTGGTTGCTTGGTTTGGCCAAATGAGGCCTCACCTATTTATAGGAAAACTTACATACAATGGACGGCCTAAATTGCACCTCACAATGCACTTTTGAGGGGTAGGATTGGCCTTCTAGAAATGTCCTAGAAAATATCTATACAATTGTCAAAATAGTAATGCTATCTACACAATTCTAGAACTTGGGCTAATTGGGCCACCATTCTAGAAGTTGGGCTAGTTAAGCTAACATTAGGCTATAAATACAATAATGCCAATAAGGAAGAATATATGGATCTTTGGACCAAATGCCTTATTGCCCCTTTTAACCCGTTCTATCGACGAGTCATATTGCCAAAACTCACGCGCCCGCTTGTCTAGGATTTTCCCTCGCGCAAATTCTGTCCGCACAATGTCTCGGCCACGGTTACTGTTCACGAGCATTGTTCACGCGGGGCGTGACATCCTCCCCCACCTAAATACGCGGCGTCCTCGTCGCGTCTTCCTCACGAAACCTCTTTATGTGTTCTTGGAATTGCCATAGTGCATCTTCATGCTCCCATGTAGCCTCGCTTTCGGGCAATCCCTTCCACTTGACGAAGTATTCCGTGTAATTCGGCACTCCTCGCTTTCGAACTCGTCGATCTGTAAGGATACATTCAACCTCCTTCTCGAAAGAGGTTACCACAGCAGTTGGAGCCCGTTTTGACTCCCCTCGGCTCGGGTCTTCCTCATCTCCATGGTAAGACTTTAACATGCTTATGTGGAAGCCAGGGTGAATCTTCAATTTAGGGGGAAGAAGAACTCGATATGACACCTTGCCCACTTTCTTTATGATCGGAAATGGTCCCTCGTAACGTCGAACCAATCCCTTGTGTACTTTGCGCAATGTCTTAAATTTTTGGGGCAAGAGTTTCACCATGACTTGGTCCCCCTCTTGGAACTCCACGTCCCTTCGGTTATTGTCCGCCCACTTCTTCATCTTCTTAGCCGCCTTATCTAGGTATGCCCTAGCTAAATTGGCTTGTTCATGCCATGCCTTGGCGAACTTGAAGGCTCTTGGACTTTTTCCATCATAACTTGAGGCTAGTGCATGTGGAGTCGTCGGTTGTCGTCCCAACACAATCTCGAACGGACTCCTATTGGTCGCCTCGCTCCGCTGCAAATTGTAAGAAAATTGAGCCACATCTAGCAACTTGGCCCAATCCCTTTGGTTGGCACTCACATAATGCCTCAAGTATAATTCGAGCAGTGCATTGACACGCTCGGTTTGTCCGTCGCTTTGTGGATGAAAGCTTGTAGAAAAATTAAGCTCCGTTCCAAGTAACTTGAATAACTCAGACCAAAACTTCCCGGTAAACCGTGGGTCGTGATCACTTACAATATTATTTGGTACTCCTTAAAGCTTCACCACATGCTTTAGGAATAATTTTGCAGCTTCTTCCGCTGTGCAATCCGTAGGTGCCGATATAAAAATCACGTATTTGCTAAAACGATCCACCACCACAATGATACTTCCATACCCCTCCGATTTTGGTAGCGATGTGATGAAATCCATGGAAACGCTTTCCCATGGCTTGTTCGGAATTGGTAATGACTCAAGTAACCCACCGGATGCTCGTTGCTCAATTTTGTCTTGTTGGCATACAAGACATGTCCGCACGTAGGCCTCGACATCTTCTCGCATCCTTGGCCAATAGTACGAATTTTCCAACAAAGCGTTGGTGCGCTTAGCCCCGGGGTGTCCAGCCCACTTGGAATCATGGCATTCCTTGATAAGCTCTTTCCTCAAACCACCCCACTTCGGCACAAAAATTCGCCTCCCCTTGGCATAGAGCAATCCGTCGTCAAGCCAAAACCGCCTTGTCTTCCCTTCGTGTGCGAGCACCACTATATTTTTGGCTAGAGGGTCTTGGGTCAATCCTTCTTTGATCCTCCCTACTAGCTTTCCCTCGGGAATACTTAGGTTAATGGCCGCCAATGTCGCCTTTCGACTCAACGCGTCCGCCACAACATTTGCTTTGCCCGGTTTGTATGCCAAGTCGTAGTCGAATTCCACCAAGAAGTCTTGCCACCGAGCTTGCTTCGGACTTATCTTCTTTTGCGTTTGGAAGTAGCTAGTAGCTACATTATCCGTCATAACCACGAGATGACTCCCGAGCAAGTAGTGTCACCATACCCTAAGGCAATGGATGATTGCCGTCATCTCTTTTTCTTGCACGGTGTAGCGCCTTTCCGCCTCATTGAGCTTACGACTCTCGAAAGCAATGGGACATCCTTCTTGCATGAGTACACCCCTAATGGCAAAATCCGAGGCATCGGTGTGTACTTCGAAAAGTTTTGTGTGATCGGGCAGCACAAGAACTGTCTCCTCCATGATTGCCTTCTTCAAATCTTCAAAGGCATGTTGGCATTCCTCGGTCCAATCCCACGAACGACTTTTCTTTAGTAAGTTAGTTAGTAGGGCTGCTCTTGCCGAGTAATTCTTGATGAAGCGACGGTAGTAGTTAACCAACTCCAAGAAAGATCGAAGGTCGTGTACCTTGGTCGGAGGTTCCCATTCTTGAATAGCTTGTACCTTAGCCTTATCCATCATCAATGTTCCATCCTTGATCTTGTGGCCCAAGAATTGAACTTCTCGTTGTGCAAATGAGCACTTCTCCTTTTTCACGTACAATTCGTTCTTTCGCAATACTTGGAACACCTTCCTAAGATGTGTCACATGTTCTTCCAAGGTGTTGCTATACACAACGATGTCATCCAAGTATAGCACCACAAATTGATCGAGATAGGGATGGAATAGCTTGTTCATCAAAGTGCTAAAAGTAGCCGGTGCATTCGTTAGTCCAAAAGGCATGACTAAGAATTCATAGGAACCGTACCTTGTTACGCATGTTGTTTTTGGCTCATCTCCCTCCGCTATGCGTACTTGGTAGTAACCCGACCTTAAATCAAGTTTGGAGAAGTACCGTGCTTTCCCAAGTTGATCGAAAAGATCGGCAATGAGTGGAATTGGATACTTGTTCTTGATGGTGACCTTGTTAAGTGTCCGATAATCGATGCACATCCGTAGTGTCCCATCCTTCTTCTTTTGGAACAAAACCGGAGCGCCGAATGGTGCCTTAGATGGTCGAATGTAGCCCGCATCAAGTAAATCTTGGAGTTGCTTCTTCAACTCTTGCAACTCCGGTGGAGCGTGTCGGTATGAACTCATGGCGGGAGGTTTGGTGCCCGGTTCCAATTCGATCTTGTGATCCACCTCCCTCCTTGATGGAAGTTTCTTGGGCAACTCATCGGGCATTACATCTTTGAACTCTTTGAGGACGTTATCTACCTCTTTCGGAACATCCCCTTTGCTCACCTCCGCATCGCCATCCTCGTCATATTCTTTTAAGAAGGCAAGGTAGCTTTCTTAACCCTTGCGCTTCAAACCCTTCTTGAATTGCATGGCCGAGAGTGTCTTAGTCTCCACCTTACTTGATCTTGATATCGGAACCATGCACGCCTTGCCTCCATCAAGGATGCACATGGTGTTGGCAAATGGTACCGGTACGACCTTCATTTGATCAAAAAAATCCATCCCAAGCACAATTTTGTGGTTGTCCATAGGTACTACCGACCAATCTACCGGTCCTTTCCAGTCTTCGATGGTGGTTTCAACCTTCTGCGCTACACCTTTGATTGGTTTAGCGACCGAATTCACTGCCTTCATGGTGCCGCCTTTGTTGGTTACCTTGAGACCTAGTCGTTTGGCCTCGTCAACCTGCACAAAATTATGTGAGGCACCAGTATCAACTAAGGCTTTCGTACGTACCTTGTTGATCACCACATCAACATAGATAAGCCCCTTTGCTTGTGCCTTCGGAACTGCTCGAATGGCATTGAGTAGTTGCAAAGAACTCATCGCTGCGTCATTCTCTCGACTTGGTGGTTCCTCCGCACGAGCCACCATGGCGTTCAATGCCTTCCTCTTCGGACAATCCCGCATCCAATAAGGACCATCGCAAAAGTAGCAATTTCGAGAAGGTTTGGAATCCTTTTCTTTGTCATTCTTCGGCTTCTCTTTGCCGCTAGGTGGTTTGCGGAAACCGTCTCTTTACGACTTGCCATGGTCTCCCCCACCTTTGCCTTGGCCACCCTTCTTGTCCTTGGCCTTGGTATTTGATCTCTCACTTGAGTAATCAGTGAGAGTCTCCGCAACGGCTATGGCGGTTGCAAGATCTTGCACGCTTCGTCTCCTAAGCTCCGTCTTTGCCCATCCTTGGAGCCCATCCATGAAGAAAAAGAGCGAATCCTTGTCGCTCATATCCAGAATCTCCAACACCAAGTTAGTAAACTCCTTGATGTAGTCCCGCAAACTTCCGGATTGTTTGAGGCGTCGCAACCGACCTTGTGCTTCCTCTTCGGCATTTTCCGGATAGAATTGCCGCTTGAGTTCCCGCTTGAAGTCATCGAAGGTTTCGATGGTGCATGTCCCTTTACCAATGTCGTTGTACCTCCTTTTCCACCACAACATAGCCACATCGGTTAGATAATGGGTGGCGGTACGTACCTTGGTTTGTTCATCGGTGATACCCATCACTTCGACATATTGTTTGATTCCCCACAAGAAGTTGTCCACGTCCTTGGCACTCCTTGAGCCACTATAGGTCTTGGGCTTGGGGACATCGACTCTTGGTGCTTCACGTGTGGTAGTCATCCCGCTTGCAGCCGCACGCTTGCACAAAGCCACATCCTCCTTAATTGTGGCGAGTTCCCTATCAATGTAGGCTCGGATGTCCCTAAACATACGGTCGTGAACCGCTAGCAACTCTTGCTTGAAGGCATCCTCGAGGTTGGTGGTAGACACCTCCACTACCTCACAAAGAGCATTATCCTCCGCTTCCAACCCGTCGAAGCACTGCTCCATCTCGTCAAGGCGTGAGTCTACACTTGCCACGAAAGCTTCCACGCTAACTACTCGAGCGTCCAAGCCAGCTACCATGTCCTTGGACTGCGCCCTCTTGCTTCCACCCTTGGTAGGACGTTGCTCGTCAAGTCCCCGCACTTGAGCCTCCTCACCTGCAATGGTAACGTCGGAAACGTTGGCCATTCCTTTTGATAGAGTTTCTCCTCACGCAACTTTTGTTTCGAAAGCTCCCTCTCAACAAGGTCTCCGCTTAACCTTGTGTTGCTCAACCTTGAGCTCTGATACCAACTGTCACGGCCTCACTCTCTTCACTCGCTTCGACCGTGCGGCGCTTAGCAACTCCGCTCACTAAGCAAGCCTTCGACACCCGCAACGCTCTAAATCGGAAGCTTATAAATAAAGAGAGAAGAGAGAGCAATAAGAGTTTGAGTGAAGAATGATTTACATAACTCAAGTTTATTGCTTGATTGCTTTATTACTTGGTTACTTGGTTTGGCCAAATGAGGTCTCACCTATTTATAGGAAAACTTACATATAATGGACGGCCTAAATTGCACCTCACAATGCACTTTTGAGGGTTAAGATTGGCCTTCTAGAAATGTCCTAGAAAATATCTATACAATTGTCAAAATGGTAATGCTATCTACACAATTTTAGAATTTGGGCTAATTGGACCACCATTCTAGAAGTTGGGCTAGTTGGGCTAACATTGGGCTATAAGTACAATAATGCCAATAACGAAGAATATATGGATCTTTGGCCTAAATGCTTTATTGCCCCCTTTAACCCGTCCTATCGACGAGTCATATTGCCGAAGCTCACGCGCCCACTTGTCCCGGATTTTCCCTCGCTCAAATTCTGTCCGCACAATGTCTCGGCCACGGTTACTGTTCACGAGCACTGTTCACACGGGGCGTGACATCACTTTAAATTACAACTTACAAAATCCTTCTAACATCTAGAAATGAAATAAAATGCACTGAATTTAAGATAAAAATCTTTAAAATCTGTGTATCCAAAATTCTACCTTGAAAATAAACATATTGTGAAGAAGTTGTCATAACTTTCTTTAGAGAACTCTAAATTAAAAGCCATAAAATTGGTTAGAAAGCTTACTTCCCCATCTTTCTAGTGGTATCAATCATGTTTAAAAATTACCTCCTAGTGAATATAATTTAAATTTCAAAATTACCCTTCTGACAATGTTTTTAAGCTTAACAAATTAAGGTAAATATCTTAAACTTACTAACACTTGAAACAGGGGCTTCATTTTTGGACACTCCCATGTCATAAACGCAAACAAGAAATATATTTCACGCTATGTGATTCTCCTATATGCAATTAGACTTTAAGAATAAATTAATAAATTTAAGCAATTAAACTATCATGCATAAATAAGTATATTTATGCTATCTTCCTTAAAATAATAAGACCTAAAGACAAATTTATATAAATGCATATCACATGCATATGAATTAAAGAAAGTGCATATAAAATCAATCTTTTAATAATAGCCATATATATAAACAAAAGTTAAACAATAAATACAGAATTCTTTTTGTGTATTGATAAAATGGAAATAATATTGTGTTTAACGAAATTGCCTACAATTATCAAACACAATAAAACACATATATTATTAAAATAATTTCAATACTAATTATATTGAAAAGTATGGTCTAAAAAAGGCTCTGACACCACTTATGAAAGCAACATATAATATAAAGATCATAACTTCAAACATAATTGATCAAGTACGTTTTAAACTCAAATTCATATCAAAATGTCTTCTAACCTATTCCTCTTTATAATTTCTTTATGATGGAAAATATTTAAAATATATAAAATTGTAGGCTTATTTAAGCTAAGTTAGGAACCCCTTTTATAATAAAATATATTTCATAACTCAAACAACTTTTCTCCTCCCCATTTCTATCCATCATTGAAGTGTATTTAAAATTTTTACCACTAATCACAAAATGTGTGGAAGTGATTAATTAAAATTGTCTCCCACTATCCTTAAAATAAGGAAATGCTTCACCAAAAGGAGATTTAAATAAATTTTGTCACTAACCCTTGTTAATTTACTCTAGTTAATTTAATTTTTTTTATTATTAACATATGGACCATATAATATGAAAATTCTTACACCTTAAGTTACGAGTTTCATGGAAGCAGCTTCTTCACCCTTACAATGAGTGCAAGTTAATTTACCATATTACCTATCCAGTGCTGCTCTTGCAAAGGGTAAGAATGTAGAGACCATGGGCGATGGGGTGATGAAAAAGGAAGAAGCGCTTCCTGCTGAAAACCTAGATCATGTATCTGCATCTGCCAAGTCACTGACTTCCTCAGATTACTGAACTATCTGTTTCTTCAAACGCGGTTGTAGAGACCCCTCTTTCAGATGCAAAGGACATATTGATGCTGGGGCTCCTCTTCAAGACATTGATAAAAAGAATTGGGGCTCTTAAAAAGAAGGTAAAGTTCATCATCGTCCTTTGGTCTAACACATTTTTTAATGATTTTACAGTGTTATCATTTTGTGATTTAATGCAAAAGGCGTTTATGCATTGCCTGAGGATGGAATATATTTTTCAAGGGAATGCCAGTAAGGATCTCAAAGTTTACCAATATGAGATTTTATGACCAAAAAGGTCGTCAAAGAAGAATGACATATTGTACATTAAAACTAGTGACATGTATTCACTTTTGAATTCACAAGCTCATTAAATGGTTTAAGACAAAAAAAAAAAAAATATGACACCAGCATTTCCATGACAATGAACTTGATCACAATTTCCTCTGAATTGTCTTTTAAACAATAAGCGTTAGAACTAATCATGCATTCTTAGATGTAGTCGAAGAACCATGAATTTTCTAATTCTCATTAAAATATCCTAAACACTTAAATATGTCTAACAAAATTAATCTATAATCAAGTTTTGCGGCTGTACATAATTAGCCGTATATGGAGGTGGAATCAAAGTTAGCATTTAAACCATATTGCCTAGAAGGTAACTGCACGTTTATGATGCCACCGGTCAACTTGCATGAAGTGATGCTATAACAAACCTAATAGGTTAAATTGTTAGCCCAGCTAGTTATACAACAATAGATAACACTCTGCCCAATCTTCATGCAACGCAGAAGAATGACTTTAACAATGATTGACTCTGCTTCTTTGGTAATGAACTCAATCTGGACGCTGACTAGAAGTGCACATTGACTCTGTGTAACTGTTCATTGATTTGAGTCAGGCACTAATTTTTGATGATGAGATATTTTTTGGATGTCATACTTTTTCTTGATAGAAGTAGCGTAATTGCTACGTATTTCAACAGGCGACATACTATAAAGTTTTTAGCTTAGATTACTTTGAAGCACTTTTTAAATTATCCATGGCTGCTAAACTTGAACATCGATGAATTTGGTGCAAGTGTAACTCATCTATATTCATTATCTTTATGTGTTGGATGTCACAAATCGTACTCCCTTTTTATAAATACTATGCCGATGAGGATAACGTATGAGCTTTTTCGGGGGAGAATTTCCTCATCCCTGGGGCATAATGCAAATAACATGGCTTTGGGTTATCAGGTCAACTGGGACTAGTTTAAAGGGTAAAGGCTTAGAGATTTTAAGATTGTGTATTAATTCTGAATAAACAATTTGCATACTCTTGTTTCAGTTATTTGTTTTGATTATTAATTTTCCTAATATTCTTAGAATCAAATGAAAAGAAACCAAAAACAAAAGAAAACAAAATTGGCCCATATTTTCATTGCCATCAGTATTTAATAGAATGAACTTGACCTTAAATTCCCTAGTTGAGTCTATGCTGCATCATGATGCTATTTTTGGCCTATCGGAAATTAGTAGAATGCCCACCAAATTTCAAAATGAAATTCAAAAGAGACTTTGATCTAGAAAGGGCAGTTTCTTGTAATACCGGATGGAACTTAGAAAAATATGATTTTGGCTTGCCTCACCCTTGCATGTAATTTTATTGTTCGAAATTTAGTTCCGAGTCTTCTGTGCACTCAAATATTAACAATCCAGACATAACATATATTTACAGTTGTAATTCTAGGCGTAAGTAAATGAATCAAAGTTCTTTTCAGAAGAGGAATGTGCTAGAATGCTGAAGCTAGGAAGAAATGCTAATAAAAGGGAATACTCTTGCTTCATACATGAATACAAAGCTAAAAGTTGGGTGGGTATGTCATTCCTTGAGCGAAATTCACTTCATGATACTGCCACAAGCAAAACTGATTTAGGTTTAGGGTCTGTTAATTTCATTCTTCTTCATCTTCTTAAGCATCGTAAGGATCAGTTGAGTGAGTGCCTTGAGCCATGAATTTAATAACACAGTCCACTGGCATTTCTCCAGTTTTATGTGCGAAAGCTTGAAATGCTCTGGTCTTAGACAAAAACTCGCATTGGTGTTGCTGAGTCCTTCACTGTTGGAATTTCCCAGAACACACTTTCCTCTATCGTATAGTATCTGCATCACATTGAGTCATATGTACCCCAATCCAAATGCAATTACTTGTCTCAATACCTAGCCTCAAAAAACAGTCCTTTTGAAGCTTTTCTTTCACCCTGCTAAATGATAAACCAATTTAAGGCACTAATAATAACAATAGCTGCTATTTTTTCTTCTCATCCTCCTTTTTCTTTGTTCTCATTGGGTTCGGTTGGAAAAGGTTAGAAGAGTACTTTAAGATTCTTGGGAGGGAAGATTACCAATTCCAACGGGATAAAGCTACTATCTTGCTCGATTATGGGCTTCAGGTTCTAGATGACTCAAAAGATATTTTAGATGACTTTGTTGATTCACAATGACATTGTATTGGACTTTCGGGTGTCATTTCTGATCAAATTTACTGGGACAATTTGTACCACAGGATCAAGCATGAAATATATTCTCTATAAGTTGCATACATTAAAAATAAAAATAAAAAAAAAAAAAGAGTAGAAGGTAGACTGCTTCTAGTTATTTACTTTTATACCCATCGGAAGGATTTTCTGGATTCATAAGAATCAATTAATGCTCCAGAAATTTGTTTTGATTGGACAAATAATGCATTTGGTGAAAACAATAACGATGTGCGAAAAGAATGACTTGAGGGTCAGCTTGTTTTTACTTTATAGAGATTCTGTTCAGCTTTGTACCATAGCCTTCTCTTATTTCTGAATCCAAAATTCATACTATATCATTGGTTATCACAACAATAATAAAAGAAAATTTTGGTTAACAGAAATTAATATTTGTTATATATCAAAACAAAGATTTGTGAGAATCTAGGGCTAATGCATACAAATACGTTTTGTGAAAACTAACACTTAACTCTTCTTAAAAGTAAACTTATGAGTATTAACTAAAAGTAGGCTAAGAATATGTTTGGTATTGCTGACTACCATTAAGTTTAAAAGCAAAGTTGAAAGGCATTACTGACTACCATTAACTTTAAAAACAAAGTTGAAAAAAGCATTCAACATCACCAATTTTTTGTGGCACGTGCAAACTTTTTTTCCTAATAAAATATTTAAAACTTTCTTTTCGTAACAGTCGTGACTTTAAAAACATAACACTAATTTCAAATAGATAGTACCTTGCAATCTATTTGTTCTAACTTACTAGAACAAATTCAAGATGGAAAATTTAGAACATAGGACGTTGTCCCTTGCCTACAATAGTATTATTAAAAAAAAAATACGTAAACTTGAACAAAGTGAAAGAATTTGAGAACTCATTCTGCAAAAATAATTTTCATGCCATAGTTTTATTACACTGGCGCAAAAACAATTTGTTAATCCCTCTACCTCTACCGGTGATCGATCAATCTATGCTTACTTTACTTGCCAGGAATCGCAATGAACACCACTGCCTCCAGCTAGCTTGTTCTTGGATGTCTCTAGAGTTTGATGAGGACTTACATCATGCTGGTGTTACCTCAGGCAGCAAAATTGGAAAATGAATATAGTAACACCAAATTTATGCTCAACTTGCAGTCACCTTCTTCCGGACTATTCTCTTCCTCCTTGCTTTTGGAGCCTGTGGTTCACTGTCATCACCAACAGAGTCAACATTCCCTCGTTTGATGCCAAGGAGCCCAAGCCCAGAAACAATGGCATTCTTTGATATAAACCACTTTGAAGATGAGCCAGAAATATCTTGAGATGGCCTCGAATAAGCCTTCAAAAGGTCATCTGACTGAACTAGAGGATCTGCTTCTACTCCTAGCCAAGCAAGCCTTGATCTTTCTCCTAATTGTACATTCAAAACCCTGCAGCGTACACATATGAGAAGTCAAAGAATAGATCAAACTTCTTCAATGAAGGTCGTTGTTAATACAGATTTTCCATAAAATTGAGGCTGAAAATTAAAATGCTTTTATTAAAGGCTCCGAAGAAGTGGAACCGCGTCCACTACTCTGCAAGTGTTTATTATAAAGATAGAAAGAGTACTATTTTAGAATTTTGCAGAAGCTTATAACACCATTCTGACAACTGTAGAACAATACATTATAATATAAATAGCAAAATTCTTACTACTATTAAGGATCAGGATTGAAAACAGGTGCAGGTTGATTAACTAAAGAAAATTTAAATCCTAGGATCTTAATTGCAGTGATGGATCAACACAGCCATACAGAACACATTAACATCATATCAAACAGATCAACAGAGAAATGCATAGGGGAGAGAGAGAGAGAGAGAGAGAGAGAGAGAGGGAGAGAGACCTCAAGGCAGTGCTTAAGAACAGAGACACCCCAATCACATCAAAATTGCTGGTGACCGCTCTATCAAATCCACACAATAGCTGATATCTCAAGTTTGCATATAGTCCGAGGAAAGCACCATAACCAAGTGCATTAGTACTCACAGTTGGGATTGTCACAGATAACCTGTCCACGTCAAAAGATTGCCCAAATTTGACAGGCATCAGACCGGCTTTGACAATAAGAGGAACAATCGTCTAGGTTTTCCTTATTCATAAAGAAAAAGTAAACAGAGGGATGAGGAGACTCTGTTTGGCAATGTTGCTTACCTATCCTTCTTTTTACCAGCCAAAAAGTTCGACAAAGAACCTTGTACTGCTCCGGCAGTTAATCCCGCCATACACAACTCTGCAGCCTTGTAGAAAAGAGAGTGGATTCTCTTTTGCAAATCAAATTCTCTAAGTGGGTAACTCTGTTCAAATATGTTGTTTGGTAGCTTTTGTAATGTATTTTGCAAGTCAAACCGGAATGTGTTTCCATAAGAACGACAAGGAGCAAGTGACCAAACAACAAAAGCATTGCATGCTGTTACTGTAAGCACATTTACTAAGGCAAGATCCCATTCCTGCTTTATCCTATCATTTGCAGAAGCAAACATTTATTGATTTAATACATAAAATGAAAACGTAAGCCAACAGATCGTTGTTTCTTATGATAGAAACAAAAACATACCTATCCTTGCGATTCTCCAACTCCCACCAAACAGAGCCACCAATCGTTGCAAGCTGCTCTAGTAGAAGCCTATATAAGAAGGCCGGATCTGCAATCATCCTGCAGGAATAATAGTCTAAAACATAAGAAATCTGGCAAAAGGCCAAGCATTTTATACTTAACTGAATAATAACTGAACAATCAGAAAGCACACACTTATGTTGTAAAAGCTTTTAATAATTCAGATGTGCATTTCTTGCAGAAAATTTTTCCAGATGTTTGAGAGGTCATTCATTGGCATCATTGATGCACCAAACTGTAACTACAATGACACATGAAATATAGCTCAAGAAAAACAGCCAAAATCACATGGTATATTTGCCAGAGACTCTCAATACAGATGATAATGAAGTTGTAGCTCATGAAATATTTAAAAAATGGCTTCAGATGGAAGACCATAATTCTGAACAATAACATCCATGCAACAGTTTCTAGCCGTTAATAAAGAAAAAAGAGTTAAAAAGCATGGCAAAATTGCACAATTTCTGCTGTCTATCAACATAATAACTAAAGGAGAAAAAAAAAAAAAAAGAAGAGCATAGCCAATTGCAATGTTCTTGACCAAGTAGAAAATCAGTTGAAATTTTAATTAAAGAGACAAGTAACCAATAACATGACAGAAAACCATTCATCACACACACACACAGAGATATATATGTATATATATATATATATATATATAAATTCTCTTCTACTTGACTAAGTTTTAACCTTTTCAAAGTTTGAATTTTTCAAAAGCAGGCAAGATTATCTACCAAGTGGCAGCAGAAATGAGAGAGAGAGAGACAGAGAACACTGATAAAGATAATGTCCGTTAATACTTTGCCCAATTCAAGTGTTCACATACAAATCAGAAAGCAATCAAAATGCAAACCAAAACACTTTTGGAGGTAAAACCCGTGAATAACTTGCTCAATCAAAGTGTTAAGGATACAAACCACAACACATTTGAAAATAATACCCATGAATAACTTGTTTAATTCTAGTGTTTTCTTTTCATTTTACTTTTTTTTTTTTTAATCCTAGTAGGAAACAAAAGAATATCAGTAGAATGAAAGGGAAGAATATACAAAAGTGAACCAGATGTCCACAATACCACCAAAAAGCCCTATAAAAGATGCTTGTCGAGTATACAATTCTAAATCAATAGATTTACACACCCAAAACAGTATACCATCACAAATTTTTTTAAAAAAAAAAATAAATGAGCCTCAATAAGCAAATTGAAATCAAGTGTTAAAGATACAAATCTGCTAGCAATCATAAAGAAAAACCCTGAACGTTACAGCACAAGTTAAAGTGATTTTATGGGCTAACAAAGTAAATTACCTGCCAATGAATGCCCTAGATATTCCTTGTGGAAGTGCCCGCGAAATGAACCTAGTGGTAGTTGGTCTAGCATTAATTGCAAGGAACTTAACCATTTGAGCTGAGCTGACTAACCCCTAGAGGCAATATTTCAGTGAGTATCTAGCCATAACAGTCCACAGACAAAATTAATTATAAGAGGGACATTATACCATTTCATAAGCTTGTCGGAACCCAGCAGGTAAATCCATCATTGTCTTCTGCCACTCATTCAGTACAGCATCCACAAATTTTCGATCAAAAAGCTGGGAGAAAGTACAGAAACTGTTACTTTATGTAATGTTAACAGTAGAAGAATTTGAGCAATAGAGAATATTCATTTGATCAACAATGTAATCTGAAGACATATGAGTTCCAACCTCTTCAAGAAATTTCCTCCTCCTGAAAAGTCCACCCTCATCTCCCTCATCACCATCATCCCAGTCATCAAAGTAGTCATCATCGTCGCCATCATCGTCACCGCCATCACCACCACCATGATTGATTTTCTTTCCAATATCTCCACCACCTCCACCAACTGCAAGCTGTAATTTAAAATGAATTAGCACCATGCCTACATTTCTAAACAGTGGAGAATCAAGCAAATGAAATAATCAACTTAAATACAAATTTCATCACAATACCCTCTGCATAAAGCTGAAGAAATTTGAATTAAGAAAATTATCTCTGGACATAAATAAATTGAATCCCAAAACCCTAACTCTAACTCTTAGTGATTGTTAGGCCCCAACTTCATAGAGTTCTGTCAACAATACATAATTAAAACCTAAAAACTCCTGTCTATTGATTAAAGAAAAAATGAAAAGAACGTGACATTTCCTCTTCTTTCCTGGAACCCACGACTACTGAAATCACTTCTTAAAATATCCAATATACGTAGGTGGGAACAGGGTAAGGGGTCAGATTTATCCTGATGGGAACAAAAGTAACAATAGGGTGGATTTGGTCAGGCATATGCAGAAATAGTAATTCAAGATCCATTGCATGTCCAAGGCCTTTTGTTATTTTTGACATCTGTTGTTTTGGTACAAATCTTTTTGGTTCTTAAAAAGAAATAGTTTGAGAAGCTTCAATTGTCCGACATGAATTTCTAAATCCATTGCTTGTCCAAGGCCTTTTGTTATTTTTGACATCTATTGTTTTGGCACAAATCTTTTTGGTTCTTAAAAAGAAAGAGTTTGAGAAGGTTCAATTGTCCGAAATGAATTTCTACATCCGTTGCTTGTCCAAAGCCTTTTGTTATTTTTGACATCTGTTGTTGTGGCACAAATCTTGTTGGTTCTTAAAAAGAAACAGTTTGAAGAGGTTAAATTGTCCGAAATGAATTTCTAGATCCGCGGATTTATCAATTATCAACTTTCTTTAAAAAACAAAACAAATGCTTCTTGGCAATTACGTTATGTATAAGCAAAAAAATTATCAAGTCTTTTACTTGTCTATATTCTTTTTCTACCGAATGTCAAGAATTTCTTATACTGCATTCCTAAATCATAGTATATATATCGTGAAGAAGGCTATTGACTTTTCCCCTTCTTTGTTACTTCAATCGAAATTGGAGAGGGCTGACTGTGTCACTATTATCAGTTTTACATATCATAGAATGTGTCAATAGTTTTCTCTTCTAATAGAATCAAATTCGACTAGAACTAGATACTAAACATAAGATAAGTAAGCGGAGAATCTAAATAGAGGTAGGATAAATCAGGGGATTCTATAAGGGATTATTCGCCGTACTAGTCTTCAACACCCAAAAGGGATGTGAGAAATTCCCTTTGGTTGTTGAAATAATAATGGTTCTTGATTCCATTCATCAAACATTCCTATTCGTAGTTTATATTTTTTCCAGGTTTCTCAGAACTCCTTTTGGATTTCTTACATATAATTAAGCAGTGGTAAAACAAAAAAATAAATTTAAAAAAAGGAAATGGAAAGTTCTTGCACAAATAGAACTTTTTCAATGTACTTAGGAAACAATTTCAATTGATGAGACAGTAAAATAACAACTGACCTCAGGGGTAGACTCGGATTGCTGCTGTGACATATCAAGCTTCCCTTTCTCCAAAGTAACCGCACCTAACGAACCATACTGTCCCTTCATAAGCGGACCATAATCAGCAGTCGAACCTGAAGGTAAAGCACTGGGCGCTTTGAAACACCTCTCTAAGACAGCCATCGAATGGTCTCTGCCATCAATCAATAACGATGACGAACACGTCACTGTCGAATTCTTCCTCCGAAGCTTAACGCTCAGCGGCTGGTTATCCGGATGACTCATACCCAGATGAGGAATAGGCAAACTCGGTAGCAAAAACCATGATGAGGATTTGGTAGTAGTCGGGAAAGGCATTGTTTGAAAGTGAGACATGATATTTCACGTTTGGATACTGAGAAACCTCTGGGATTGCATTAGCTTTCTTTTCCCGGAAAATTATTTACAGATGGAATTTTTCTGAAGAAAACAGCAGCCAAATCAGCAAGAAAACAGAGGGAAAAAAAAAAAAAAAAGTAAAACAGCAGGTAAATATGTGTAATGGAAAATTGATGTATCTGGCTCATTCTAGTAGTTGCATTCCTTCAGCAATGTTAACCATTTACAGAAAGACAAATTTATTCATGGCAAAAGAATGGCCACTTTAGACAAAATTATCAGCTAATTCTAGATATCTTAACTCCTAAAAGATGCCTTGTTTATAAATATATATATATATATATATATGTATATTATATATATATGGTCAATAAAATTCCATAAAGCATGCAAAAGAATGTAATTAATATTTACCAGAATGAGAATATAAAAAAGTTGATAAAGAAATGCATATATGCCTTCAGATCTCTCAAGTTCGAAACTCTCTGGATATATAAAGCAGTAAACAAAACTATCTGGATGTATAAATTAGTTTGACAAAGAAAATTCACACTACAGAAACAAAATTAATGCTGCTTTCAAAACTGAAAACTGAAATTTGAAAATAAATATGATACAGCAATTAAACTATTAGTAATTGATGATTTCAGTTTAATTATAATGTGTACAGATGAAAATTATTTGATGGTGTATGGCTGCATAAATTTTAAGATATGATAAAGCAATTAAACTATTCTAAATAAGATTTCAGATGAAAATAAATATAATAAAGCAATTAAACTATTAGTAATGGATGTATAAATTATAATCTGAAAGCTTCAGAAAAATTAAACAATGCATACTGAATACAATAGACAATATCCCAGAAACAGTTCAAAATGGATACCCAATGTGATAGATAGTATCCTAGAAATGGTTCAATCCTTGTAACTCTTTGTATTTCTCTTTATCAGGTTGGAGAGTGGTATTTGGACTCTTTTCGTGACCAAGGTTCTTTCCTGACATCAAGGATACAAGTGATGAGAGGGATTTTACGCAACTGATTAAGGCTATTAAGGTGAGACATAATAATGTGGTCCTGATGATGGCTTTGGGGGTTCAACAGTTGAAGAAAGGCATGGATCCCAAGATTGTTTTTGAGGATCTTGATGAGATTCATCAGTTTCTGGATCAGTTTTACATGTCAAGAATTGGAATTCATATGCTTATTGGTTAGTTTGACTTTCTCTCTTGTTCATGATATGCTTTGGCTGGTCTTGATGGTTATCTTATTCTTTTTGTTGAAGCTGGGTCTTTAGTCTAAACATCTTGTTCGTGCTTCAAATTTGGATGAAACTAAGGGCAGCATGTGGAATTGCACAATCCCAACCTTCCTCCTCATTGTATTGGCTACATGGACACAAAAATGTCTCCAATGGAGGTTGGAAGGAATGCTAGTGACGATGTGCGTTCTATTTGTTTGCAGAAGTATGGACGTGCACCCAACATTAATATCTATGGTGACCCAAATTTTAATATGTACCTTTTAGTTTCACGGCAATTTTTGTTTGTTCCTATTGTCTCTCCTGACTTAAAATCCTGTGAGTAACGATTTTGCGGTCTACAAAAGTCTGATCTAACTTTCTGTGTTGTTTTTTTAAATATATTATGTTGCTTATAAATAGGTATGTCCCTTCGCACTTGCACCTTATGGTATTTGAGTTGGTTAAGAACTCATAAATTGATGATGTGTGTGTGCATATAAGTCATAAAGCAATATCAAATGCCTAAGATTTAAGCATAAAGTTGATAAAAATTCAAGGCCCAAATTAAAGCAATATCTACAAGGCATTGGCATGACCTGAAATTTGACAATAAATATGATAAACAGAAAAGAAATGGTTCAATATCTTATCAATTATAGAATTCAAAAACATGGGGATTTGAAGAATAACTCAAACAATGAAAGCAAAAACCGTGCAACAACACTATCAATTCTGCAACAAAACCACTTCATCAGTTAATTAATTCTGCATAAACTAAATCACTTGATCAATTCCGCAACAACAACAAAAATCAAACAAAAATTAAACCACTCGCTAACAAAAATTAAACAAAACAACTCATGTAACTACGCAATAACAACAAAAATTGAAAAAAAAGCCAACTAAAAGATTAAACTACTCACTAACACTTGCAGAGCAACATAATGCATCTAAAATGTAGCTAGATCAAACCAATACAGCGGGACCAGTCACAATGCAAGAGCAAAGATCGAACCTTATAGCAATCTCACTTGCGAGCGGGTGGTGGTGCAACGAGCTTCGATTATGGTGATGGCGCGCTAATTGGAGGAGTTTCTCAAGCGACGGCGCAAAGAGCAGTTCGACCGACGATAATGCGAGGAGCAACTTCGTTCCGTAGTGGGCTGGTGGCGCGGTGGTGACTGGAGAGGAGTCGACGGAGAGTACGATTTTCAGTGATAAGGGTTTTCGAAAAATATAGTTTGTCAAAATTGAAGTTTGCCTTTGACGTAGGAATCTCGGAATCGGGTTAGCGGTGCGTTTCAGGTCGGGTCGGGGTTTCCAAAATTCTCAAACCCTAAATCGATAGAGTTATTATCACATACCTCCCCTGAGGTTTGGCATAATAGCACTTACATAGTATCTTTTAACATAATCAAGCGCAATTACTATTTACCCTTTACAAATATTAAATAATCCATTTTTTAAACTTAAAAAATTTTATGCATAATATTTATTTCATATAAATTCTCTTTTAAATCCCACTTGTCCCTTTTTTTTTTCTTTTTTTTAAACTGAAAGGGAAGAGAAGAAGTTAATAGCTTTGCAGCATTGGGGCTTTCTCTTCCCCTCTTCTTTAAGTTTTCAGCCAGCCCTCTCTTCTTTCTCTCTAATTTTAATTATTTAATTATTAATTTTTTATTTATATATTGACATCAAAACATTTTTAGCTCAGAATGAAATGAGATACTCGCGCTAAAACAACTAGGAACCTAGGAGGAGACAAGTGCTTTTAAACTCTGTATGTTAAACCAGGCCAATTTTTGCCTTTTTGTTATCTAGGTCGAATTTTATCCTCACATCTTTGTATTGGTTTGACGGTTGTAGATTAAGATGTATTCTTTATTTAATTTGTTGTCTTCCTTTTTTTTATTGCTTCGTTTCTTAAAAAAAAAAAAAAACCTTGCTGATTTTTGCTTTATTGTCTTATAGAAATTTTCTTATGAGTGTATTTGAATGCTAAATATTAGCTGAATGCTAGACTGCTGCTCCTACATGCTAAACTCAACGCCACCGTCGTCGCTTGGATACCCTGAACGCCAGGCCACTGTCGCCACTCGCACACGTTGAGTGCTAGGCCATCGTCGACGCTTGCAAACACCCATTACAGCTCCAAAATATTACAACAACAACACAATAATTATAGTGAAAGCACATGTGCACAGGTATTGAGTACTGTTGCTTGAAATTATTTGCAAACAAAAAGGAGATGGACGAATCTGTAAAAGATGAAGAAACAATACTGATGGATTAGGCTTGTCATTGCTCTATATGAAGCTTGTGAGATTCAAAAGCTGATGCATGAAGAAGATGAAGTAGCAATGGAAGAATTGAAGAAAATGGCGAAGATTGGACCTCTCTGTGTGGGGACTGAGTTAACATGGAGGCCTAAAAAGATTGGATTTCCGTGAAGTTCGTTTTTTTACTTGAACCTTTTTTTCGGTTTCTCTTTAATTGGTAGAGAAATGAATATTATCGTTTGGAAGTAAATTTTTTATTTTTAACTTTTGCATTGTTTGAAGTTACATTATTGCCCTTGATTCTGTTAAGTCATTTAAACGGAGTGATAATAGTGGGGGTACTAAGTGATCATTTTTTAAAAGATACTGTCTAGGTGATATTATGCCAAACCTTAAGGGGTATGTGATAATAACTCATCCATAAATTGACACATAAATTGGCAAATCAAAGAAATGGGAAACCTGGGCTACAGATTGGGGTTGATTGCAATCGGAGGCAGCGACGGTAGACGGCGGGAACGGCAACAGCGTCAGCGACGACGGTGACGGTAAGTTCATTTGGGCGTTTTTCTTAACCTATTTTTGCTAATTAAATGTTCAAATGATGACTTAAGATGATTATGTTGGTGCATGAGATGATTTGGACATATTTAAGTGTTTGTGTCGCTTTTATGGTGATGGGTGATTTATGTTGTTTACGGTGTTACTTTTCTTGTAATGTTATTGTGATTCATATCATGCCCAACACCTGTCGCTGAAGAAGATAGAGATAATAATATCTTGTACCACCTTGTATCTTGTGTTTGAATAATGTGTATTTTATCTTGAGATTAGAAGGTAGAGTCAAGCAGAACATATTTTAGTTAGGATGGAAACTTGTGAAATGCAATAATCTAACAAGGATTAGAACATTGCTACTCTCTGTGATGACTTGTTTGTACTTGACCCAATGTTGAAGCTGTTCTATGGAAACCCTGAATATGTGAATTCTTATCAAAGATGAATTCTAGTGGAATATATAAACATGGAAATTTTATGGAAAAACGTAGTGGTTAAATGTCTATACTGTTAATTCATATATTCTGAAGAGGTTTTTTCCTTGCACGTTTTGGGTAGATATGTGGGAGTCAAAGTTGGAAAAACAAGGATTGGCAGAGCTATGTTTGATTCTAGGTCATTGTAATTGCCTGATGAGATTATTTCTCATATTTGGATTGTGTTTATTGTGATGCAAGAAAAGTAGGCAAGCGGTTTAGATATCAAGTTGGTGAATGGGGACAATTATAATCTTCTCATATTTGATCTAATCGCTCTAGAAAAATTCAGACAGTTGTTTCGTTAAAGTGGGTTAAGTGAAAGGTGTGCTGATGTCCTATATATTTTGTCCAATTAATTTATTAGATTTTAAGCAAAGGGAATTGGAAATGCACATGAATTAGAATTGACAAATCATCCTTGAGAGATTTGGTGTGAGTTTTAAATGCTAATAGAGCAGTCATTCTAACAAAAATAACCAAGGTTAATATTAGAGATTAGATTGAAGAATTTCAGTTACAAGTGAAACGGGTGGCTGTCAGAGAATACAGAAATCTGATGTGCCAGTTTTAGAGATTTTAATAATAGAAAGATATCTGCATAATTGGGATTTTGTATACATTATTTTAGCATGTGGAATGGAAATGGAATAAGTGCAAATTAATTGCTTAAGTTGGATCATCTGCATTTTATATTCTCATTGATGTTTGGTTGCGATTTCAGTTAGTCTTAACTTAAACTTGAATTTTTACCATGTGGGGTTGATGCCGGGAGTTCAGATAATTTACCAAACTTATTTGCATTGTTTATTTAGTTCCCAATTGTTACAAGTTGTTAATTAAAATTTTAAAAATGATTAATGGGTTGTTTTCTTTTTCTTTTTTAGTGAATTGATCTGGGTTTAAGATTACGGAGTAGGGAAGGTGATGAAACAATCAAAGGACCCATTTGAGGCTGCATTAGAGGAGCAGGAGGAATCGCCGACCAATTCTCCGGTTGTTCCTGATGAGTTAGAAACTCAAAGTCAGAATCAGAATGCTACTGGGGAGTTAGAAGATGAGTTTGACAATTTGTCAACTCCAATGTCAGTCTCTGGTGGAACCAATGTGAATGCAGTGGTTGCTAGGAACAAAGAGGAGGATTATGAGGAAGAGGAAGAAAAACATGGATGTTGACCTCGCCAAGTTTCCATCCAGTGCTGACCCTGCTAAGATGGCCAAGATGCAGTGAGTATAAAATTCTTCTCCATTGCCTTTTGTGTTGTTCTGAACTTTTATCGTTTGATTTATTGCAATTACTTGTATTAACGCCAAGAATCCAATGCTAATCTTTTAATATTATTGTTTTGGTTGCTGGAACATCGCGTCTCAGGGCATTGTTGTGGATTATGTTTGAGATCAAAGTGACATATCACTAAACATCAAATGTAAATAGAAAAATGAGTGTTTTTAATAAAAGTTGGTATTACTAAACCCTTTAACTTTGTGATTTCAAATTTAATTACAAGTGCAACAGCACCAAGCATATTTTTAATTCTTTTTATGTTTATGTCTTGAATGCTTCAAGAAGTTGGTAGGGAAATGTAACAATTGACCGACTGAAGTTGACGACTGTCTTCTCTCTCTTTTAAAAATAACAAGTAGAAAACAAACTCTTGGTTACTTGTTATTCCAATTCGTGGCAATTTATGTATTTTAGTGTGTAAGTTATGATATTGATGGGTTTAATGCTTTTTGTATGGGCAATTAATATCAGTTTCAGTTCTCTCAGTTGATTTTTCAGTTCTTTGCATCTTCAAGCATCCTGTGGGTTTCATCATCATGAGGTTGTTCCTTAGTGTAGTTGGTACATGTCACATGAAGTTTATTTGGTCATTTGTTTTTTTCAACAAGTATCCTTCCTCGAAGCATACTCCATGTTTTACAGGCTAACTACTTTATTAAATATGATTTAAATATCATTGCTCTCTAGTTTTGTTTCATATGTAATGGCTATAGTTTGGTTTGGTTTTGATTGGGAAATGATATATAGGATCAGCAGAATGAGTTCTAGGATCACAGCACAGTTTAGAATGAATTTGATTTGTTTCTTCAAGAAGGAAAATAGTTATGTAATAACCTGAAATGTCTTCTGAGAAACAGAGGACAACAGCCTTTCTCATCAAAAGCTCATTAATATCTTGCCTAAGTTCATATTTATTAAAAATCATTTGTTGCTGACATGTCAGCTTATTTTTTCAGAGCTATTCTATCTCAATTTACGGAGGATCAGATGAACAGGTACGAATCCTTTCGGAGATCTGCGCTTCAGAAGTCTAACATGAGAAGGGTATGCTTCCTTTTCAGCTTTCTCTGTTGCATCCCCTTTTCTGCTCTTTCTATGTTATCCATTGCATCTAATTTTTCAGTTGAAGATGGTGACTATCTCTCTTCCCTCCTTTCTACTTGCAGTCATGTATTTGTTGAGTTGAAGATAATCACCATGTTGACTTTTCATCTTTTTTATTTTTCTTATAAAATTTGTGTTTCTCAAAATCTCTCATTTGGAGATTGTGGATTGGTAGGTGCCCAGCTATATTATTGTATATTTTCTTCCTTCGAGGCTGGGTTCAGCGCGATGCACTTGTTTTGTGCTTGTGTTTAATTATAAAAATGGTGAATTACGATTTTTTTGTGCTACGGGTTTATATTTAATCCCTCTTGGCTATAGTGTGGTTGTCTACCTGCCTGAAAATTTCAGCCTGCAAGAACGAGTTGTCAAAAGATTTCATTGGGCTGATATTATTGTCTAGGTTTTCCCAGTACTTTCTGTGTAGCCTCTTGGATGCATGGTTCTTCCATGTAAAACTCTTCAATTTTGGCTCATTCATGTAGTGATATTAGCTTGTAGTCTTCTTGTGTGAATGCAGTTGTTAGTAAGCATCACTGGAAGTCAGAAAATTTCTTTACCAATGACAATTGTGGTATGCGGGATTGCAAAAATGTTTGTTGGCGAACTTGTTGAAACAGGTATGTTTATAACCTTTTATCTGTTGATTTTTATGTTAGTATCATTTCCAAAAAAGGAAAGTATAAAATATGGATGTCTTGTGACTAGAGAGTTAGATTTGATAATAAATGAGTACAGCAAAAGTACTCGATATTAATGGTACACCACTTTTCAGGTATATTTTCTATAAACCCTTGTAATAAAGCTCCAACTCGGCACATGGTTTAAACCACATAAAAGTTCGTATTACGAAGTTGCATAGCTTGTCTTGTGTGTTTTTACTGGTTCAATATTGTTTTGCAGCTAGAATAGTTATGACTGACAGAAATGAATCTGGGCCAATCAGGCCTTGCCACGTCAGAGAAGCATATAGAAGATTAAAACTTGAAGGCAAAGTACCAAAGCGATCAGTTCCAAGGCTCTTCCGGTAGATCAACCAAGATACAAATCTTCTGATTATTCACTACTTCAGGTATGCACAAAGCTAGAGCATGTTCACAAGGTCATTATGGAGTTTGTAAAGCACGAGTATCATATGCTAGAGCCTCATGTGTTGAGAGATATACATGTGCAAGAAATCAACATAAGCCGATATTCACACTCATTTATGTGACTTCCATTGTACATAATGACACTTATGTACGATTTCTGCTTGGACTCGGAACTTTTCATATGTATACAACAGATCTTCAGATGTGTTGTAAATGCATAATAGGTAATTAATACTCCAAAAGGTTATTTGTTCTGAAAGTGAAATGTTTACAGTTACAGGCGCAACTCAACACAAGACAATGAGAAGATTGCTAAGCAACTGCTCCTCCTCCCTCAAAATGGGGGGATTGTTATCTTCTTGCAATTAGTGGAACTGGATTTGTTTGTTTGTTTGTTTGTTTGTTTGTTCGTTCTTCTGGTTATAATGTTGTGGCTAATCAATTCAAGCGGCAAACAGCTGTCTTTTGTCCTCTTCTCTCCTCTCCCCTTTTTCCTCTTTCTTTTTTATTTTTATATAAATAAATAAATATGAAGTAAATTCCTCCTAGACCTCTTTCTTTTGTCATTTTATTAATTCTATATTTTTTTTTGTTTTTGGGTTATATGCTTCTTGTTAGTACATCTTTAGCAAAGGAAAGAATTTGATGAAAGAGGGCTTGTAGGTTCAAGTAAACCTGAAATCTCTTTATTGCTGTTAAAAAAGGGAAAATTAAGGGGCCTGTTTGATATTTTACACACCATACGGTATCTTTTGTTAAATAGTAATGGTTTGTTCCATGTAGGCTTTAATGGCTTAG
Source organism: Azadirachta indica (assembly GCA_022749755.1). NCBI lineage: Eukaryota > Viridiplantae > Streptophyta > Magnoliopsida > Sapindales > Meliaceae > Azadirachta > Azadirachta indica. Next base: position 412,975 of record CM040451.1, on the reverse strand, counting down.
TTTATTGTCTAAAATATAACATATAAAATGTCCTTTCTTCAGTCTTATATGTAAATGTTAATTAATATATAAGAATTTAATCTAATTTATATTTAATTAATTAACCGAGTAATAATAATTTGAAAATTATATGCACCAATAATAATTGATAATCTTCCTCTTGCTCCAAAAGCTTTTTGTTTGCTCGTTGGACAAGTAATCTTTAATTTCATGACTAAATTATTTTGTGTATTTAGGAAAATTTTCATATAATTTTTTCGTTCTATTATTGATTAATTTTTCAAGAACCTCAAATTGAATTAATTTTCATTCCTGTTCAAATAGGGTTATTTTCATATACCTTTTTCTACCTGGGATTGAATTAATTTTTGCTCCTATTCAAATAGAGTTATTTTTATCTACCTTTTTAGATTTAAGATAATTTCAATAATAGCTCGGGTATTTAGTAATTTAACATAAAAACAAACGATAAGTTTACTTTTTTTTCTTAATTAACGTAATTATTTAGTACTACTTTTATAAATATAAGTTCTTATTCGCTATATATATAAAGGTTAAATAAACTCTATAAAAATTATAAAATCTTCAAAAAACATGTATAATTTTTAGCTAGAGAGACAATTTTATTTAAAATAAATACATAAATAAATAAAATAATGTTACTTTCTATATCCATCTAATATAGAATTATACAATATACAATCACAAACGAAGTGTTTTAAAATCGATAATTTTTTATAATTGATTTAAAAGAATTTGAATAATAAGGTGTTTGAAGTATATTTTAGAGTACAATAAGCCCACTAATGGAAATATATATATACAACGCGTTATTCAAATATTAATGATGTTAATTTTATAAAAATAATTATTATTTATACTCAATCGTTTTATCATTATACCAAGTAATAGCCATTAGTACCGGAGGTGTTCATTAGAAAAAGCACTGACACGTAAGTGCTTTCCTTATAAAGCACCTCTAGGATTTAATTTTGTAAGCACTTTTATTCTAGAGTACAATAAGCCGACTAATAGAAATATATATATATATATATATATATATACAACGTGTTATTCAAATATTAATGATGTTAATTTTATAAAAATAATTATTATTTATACTCAATAGTTTTATCATTATACCAAGTAATAGCCATTAGTACTAGAGGTGTTCATTAGAAAAAGCACTTACGTAAGTGCTTTCCTTATAAAGCATCTCTAGTGTTTAATTTTGTAAGCACTTTTATTTGTATAAAGCAAACACTTGTATAAAATATAAATACTTAAAAAGATAAGAAAAGGGGTATTTTCACGTATCTCTCCTAATATTTGTAAAAGTTATAGGTAAAGAGAAAATTTATAAAAATTATAACAAAACTCTCCTATTATAGTATTTCCATCCAGTTGACTATGTGTTAACAATGCGAAATGACCAAAATAACTTCATCAACACATATTAATGAAATCGTAACTTTACCATTTTTTAACCTACTCACTTTTTTCTTTAAACTCTTAACCTATTAACCCAAATATCATTTGAGATTCACGAATTTTTTATTTATTATTTTGATTTATTTTTTTGTTTTTGTTAAAGAATGAAAAGTTATTTAATGAAAATAAAATAATAATATAATAGTAAGAAAAAAAAAATAAAAAAATTAATTTTTTCTTATTGTTTCAAACAGCAACAATCATTATATTTTATTATTCAACAAAAACAAAAAAAAAATTCATAAAAGGTAAATACATAAATAATAATAATAATAATAATAATAATAATAATAATAATAATAATAATAAAATAAATTTCAAGTGTTACATTTGGGTTAGTAGATTTAAAAGGAAAAAAAAATGAATAGGTAAAAGAAAGAATAGGATTATAATTTTAGTAATATGTATTGATGATATTATTTTAGTCATTTAATATTTTTCTAATGATCAATATACATTCAACTGGATAAGAATACTATAGTGAAGGAGGTTCCCGAAAATTTTTATAAACTTTCTTTTTACATGTAATTTTATTTATCTTAAGTAAAATATGTGAAAATATCTCATAAAAGTCATTTTAGTTAAATGATTTGAAAATTACATATTTAACTTCGGTGACATGCTTAAAATAAGTTGTAGTTGATATGGTTGGACTCCAAATTTTGTAACATATCTACATGATGGTATGGTAAATTTTAAGAAATGAGCGACAAAAGAAAGTTAATATTTATTCTAAGCAGAACCTATTTAACGAATTAGAAATTAAATTGGTGATTTTTAAATTATTGGGATTAAAATTTATATCAAACCATATTTTTAAGGATCCATGGTTCTTTTCTCAAAAAATTTTTTTTTTATTTTTCTTTAATTCTTTTAAAGCCTTTTTTTTTAACTTTTATTTGTGATTTATCAATCAAATATTAAATATTTTTAATTATTAAATTGACTTTGGGTGTGTTTGGGATTTCATTGCATTCCCATATAATAAACTGTATCATAGATTTTGAAATAATCATATTTTAAAATAATCTATTAAGATATTTGGTAAATCTCAATTGTAAAACTATGACTTATTAATTAATTTATTCGATACACTTGGTAAAATAAGTTAAAAAATTTGGTTTCCAACATAACGAGAAAAGATATGCGATTTTGATTAATTTTTTATTAATTATTAAAGTTGTAATGCTTATTTTATAACAAAACATAATATTATTTAATTTAAAGATAAAAAATATTTAATCCTTAAAATTTAATCTACCAGACTAATAAGCTCTAAAAGTTTCATAAATATTTTAAAACACCCTAATCGCTAGTTATAGACCTTTGTTTGACAAAAAAAAGGTGCAACATCATATGTTGACATAATTTAATAACAATAATTGACATAATAGTTAAGGATAATAGTAATTATATGAATTTTCGTTTAAATAAATGTCATCAATTATTAAATTGGGATGTTCATGAATATTTTTAAAATCATTATAACTAATTAATCTAATAAGTTAAACCTTAAAAATTATTTTTTTTCCTTTATTAAATTTAGTGTTGTTTTTGTTATTAGCGACAACTAAAATGATCTTGCAACAACATCATTGATATTATCAAGCTCAAATTTTTTGTAATTTCTATAATAGTTATATCCGCGTCGACAATAAAGAAATAGAGAGATGACTTGCTCAACATCAAAAGTGTGTCGGCCATCGCAACACCCATTGTTAAGAAACGAATAGAGGTGCAATGTTACCTATGATTAAGTTCTTTAATCTATTCGATAGAGATGACGGCGCACCATATTTCTCTATCATTACAATGGTTGTGGACTTTGAGAGGCACATGCGATGATCTTGTTCTTTTATTTTTGAAAATTTTCATTTATGACAATTAGTCACAGCCTAAATTTAAAATATTACTATTTAAAATTGTTTTAAAAATGATCATCACAATAAATTTTGGATGAAAACGTCTCTATAACCAACTTTTCACAAATAAATTTCTTTGTGCTCTTCATACACTTTCAATATGAAGAAAAATGAACTTTTTACTTTCTAGTATGAAGAAAATTTTTAATTAATTTCTTAGTGCTTTTGTTCGTGCTTGAATGTGCATTTTTAAACACGAAAAAACTTGATATTAATCATTAACTCTTTTATGAGAATGGTCAAAGAGACAATTTTGTTAAAAAAAAAATTTAACGAGTCATCTTTTAATATAATTATAAACAGTGGTCATTTTTAAATTTATGTGTGAATAGTAGTGATAAAGGAAAATTTTCCTTTATTTTTTTATCTTCATTTTAAGCTTATGTAGACTGGATAATTCTGAATTTAATTTTGCCAATAATATTATGTTGTAATCATCTTTCTTGTCACGAGCAACAAAATAGTAACGCTAGCAAGTTTATTTATTTATTATACAAAATAAAAAATTAGGAAATTGTAAAATAATATTGTGAAATAATTCATTTAAAAAAGTATCAAGATATGCTTTTAATAGTTAGTACAATTTGAGAATCAGATTATTTAATCTTCATTTTTAAAAATAATTTATTAAATATAATTTTAAATTTTAAATTATCAAATAAATAATTTTTATTTCACTTAGAATGAAACTATTGAATAATTATTTAAAATTAGCCTTTCTTATTTTAATTAGGATAAGGTTAGTTTCCTTGTGCTAGAAGTGAAAAAACTAAAGGTCATGGGTCAAATTACTTAATTACCCTTAGAAAGAAAAACATTTAACAATTTAACATCCGTCGCTGCCACTGACTACTAAGTAATTACTGCATTTATTAATTTTTATTTAATACTTATATTTGTGTGGATAATAATATTTTTTATCCTGTACCTAGTAAAATAATAAATTAAGATATAATTTATTATATATTAATAATTAAATCCTTAATTTAGTGCTTTTAATTTTCTTAACTTTACTTTGAACAACGTATTAGGGAAGGTGTAAAATATGCTTCACCAACAAGAGAATATCAGTCTAATACAGTATATATATATATTGATATGATAAAAGAAGTCAAGCTAATTCACGTCGAACTCATTTGAAAAATTGACACAAAAATATGAAAAATTAATTGGAATTTTTAAGATAATTTAAAAATTAAAATAAGTCAATAATACTAATACTAATACTAATAATTATTTATAAATCAAATTAAGTGATATTATAGTAATTTTAATTAATAAAATTTTTGAAAAAGATTAAAAACATAAAACTCATAATTTAGCGCGAACATATACACATTTAATAAATTCGTGAATTGTGGGCCAACTATTTAAGAATATAACACAAGAAATCCGGAACAAAACACGAATGAATTCAAATTTTTGGGGTAGACTGAAAAGACAAGGCACGATTTATAATTCTACCATTACTCAGTTAGGGATTAAAAATGTCAAAATTAAAAAAATAATACCTTAATATGTTATTTTATAAATGTTTAGGGACTAACATGTTATTTACCATTTATATATTTATATTTATATTTATATGTTGTGTTATTTGGCTTCTCCTGCCTCAACAACATTCCTGGCTTCCTCCATTGTTTCTTCTCCTCCTTCATCTCCTTCTTCTCAGTGTTTCTGCTTCATCAACAACCTAACCTTGCCTTTGCTTCCCCAACAAGAATGATAAACGGCACCGTTTGAAATTGACTGTCGTTTTAATTACTACCATTCTTGTTCCAGTATAATGATGAGGTGTGTGCTGTGCGTTGAACAATTCATAAACCTTTCGATCTTCTGTTCCGGGATCAGCTTGTTTTTCTCTTTTCTTCTGTATTTGGCAGATCCTGTTGTTGTTGTAATGAGATTTGGATGTGGTGGTCGTGTTGTTGTGTTGTAACTTTCTTCTATCTCTTCTCTGGTTTCTTTGGGTCTTTCTGCCACTGAGCTTCTGCATGTTGTGGTTGCTGATTCTGTTTATTGCTTGATGATTGCTTTGTAGTTTGATTTTCTGATTACTAGATCTTGATTTTTATGATTTGTCAGTTTCGGTTTTTGATGATAATGGTGAATCTAATTCTTGGTTTGGTTTGCAGATATCAGAGAGTAAGCCCAGATTACCTTCCTTTCAGCAATGGAAAAAAACCCAGCTTGAGAACAACAACAACGTGCAAAGGTGATGGTGAAAATGGAAAACCAATCACTAACAATGGAGGATTTGATTCCAATTTTGAAGGAACAAAAGGTTTCAGATTCAGATCCCCATCAAAAACCCACGAAACCCATCACAATAATACTAGTGGCGGCGCCCCAACTTCTCCTTCACTCTCAGAAAACACCACCAACAACAACCACCACAACAGTTGCAGCAGCCGAGTTGAGATAAGTCCTAACCGAGGAGGCGATGTGCTGCTGCAATGGGGGCAGAAGAAGAGAGCAAGACTCTCTAGAACAGAGATCCGCACATTGAATGATGATTCGTCTTCTTCATCTTCAATTCAAGGGAGACGTCAACACGCTAGCAAGATTCAAAGAAGAGGATCTAGCTTGATGGACAAGCTTTCCACTCCACCTATGCCTCCACCACCGCCGCCGCCTCCTCAGCCTGTCAACGGTTGTTCTAGCAGCAGTAGACCTTCAAATCTTAGAAACAAAGAATCCTCTGGATTCATTAACATCAGGTACCTAATTTTTTTTTTTTTTACTTATCTGGGATTTTTCTTTCTCGTGATTCCAATTTTCTGAATTATTTATCTATTTATTTTGGATTTATTGTTGAGAAAGAATTTGGTCAATTTGGCAGTGGATCTAATGTTCTAAACCTCATGGTTATTGCTAGCTTTGCCCTTCTTTTATTCAATGACCCTTTGAAGACTAACTTTTTTTTTTGAAGTTTACTTTTATACCCTTTAAAAGATGATCTCTCAGCTTTCTTGCCTTCTTTGGGTATCCAAGAACAAATCTATCTCAGCCTCAGCCCCTCCATTTCCTTTCTTCTTCTTGGCTTGTTTTGTTTTTGATGGGGTCATTAGAGTATTAAATTTTTTTAGTACAGATCATTTTTCTCTATCTTCGATTAATCCTTTTGTCCACATCTTGAAACCGATACTATCTCTTTGAAATTTCTTTCTTTTTTTCTTTTTATCCTCTTTTTGCTTCTCAATTGGAATCTGTAACAGTTGTTTTCTGAAAAAATTGATGCCGTTTTCTCATTCAAGATTGTGTTCTTTTTGGTTTTGGAAATAGATATTAAATTCTGTTCTCTGGAACTTCATTTAGACTTTAAACTTGAAAGACTAAAGGCACACTTCTGCTGCATCAAATCCAAACATTATCTATCATCTGTTATATATTTTTGTTTCTATTATGACCAGGAATTTAGAAGATCGGTCTAGTGCTGGAAATGGGTCGCCATCAAGAAACCTTGGTTGTGGTAATACTCGAGCTGCTTCTAGATCTGTGGTAGGCAAAGGATCTTCACCTACATCTCCAGGCAAAATCGAAAAGAGAATGTCTGGTTTCTCGTCGAGAAAAGATGAGAAAGCAAATGGATCGGCAGCTGCTAGAGCTGCCGATCACACAAATCATGAGTCTGCTTCAGTTCAATCAGGGCAAGAAGCGAGAGCAACCACTAACACAGGTTCCATAATTGGAGGTGAAAAGATTAATGTTGTGGAAGTGATTGAATGGCCAAAGATTTATATTTCCTTGTCAAGAAAGGAAAAAGAAGATGATTTTCTAGCAATGAAAGGCACAAAACTCCCCCACAGGCCCAAGAAAAGAGCCAAGAATATTGATAGAGCTCTCCAGGTACCCACTAAAGCACACAACACAAGAATAGAAAATATTCAAGAATTAAGCATCTGCTTTTCGTTCCTTTTCCTTTTGTTTTTTTTTACTTCACACATATACTTGTTACCTAATATTAAATGTTTATAAATAATCCAATAATAATTTTTTTTGGCAGTATTGTTTTCCGGGGATGTGGTTATCTGATTTAACTAAGAGCCGGTACGAGGTTAGAGAGAAGAAAAGTGTTAAGAAGGTAAATATACCCTTTCTCAGCTTTAATTTTCTTACCTTTCCTTGCTGCCTTCATACATAATATTTTAGGCTACCATAATATTTTAAATTAGAGGAAGTGGGTTTTAGTTTGTTCAACAAGTAAAATTTCTGATGGTTTAAGACGGATTTGGGCTACTCGAGAATTGGGTTTTTTTCCTTCTACAATTTATGAAAAGGAAAAAAGAAATTAGTGAAGATGATATATATATATATATATATATAATGGTCCCATCAATCAAAGAATCTCTACCAAATAGATGATGAATTAGTGGTTTTCTTTTCTTTCTTGCTTTTTTGATTGTAAGTTTAATTGATTTCATGGATTTTGTATAAACAGCAAAAGCGAAGAGGGCTGAAAGGAATGGAGAGCATGGATAGTGATTCGGATTAGTAGCGAAACTAGAAAGTAGAAACAAATATCTTTTTGTTTATATCAAATTAATACATTTGATGATGTGGTGGTGGCAAGTCAACTTTCACATCACTTTTTATGGAAATCTTGAAATACAAATTGAGCCGCTATGAGAAAGAAGAAATCGAGCAAGAAAAAGTAGGCTGCCAGTTTTTTTGTTTGTTTATTTCTTCAGAAAATGCAGTTCAATGCAACGCAATAGCATTTGCGATGTTGGATGAATTAAATTTTATCAATTCAACATCCCCTTCTAATCCTCATCCTCATAGGACAAAAGCCAAAGCCTTATGCTGTGATATGTTATGCTCTCCCTCCAATTTTTTTTTTTTTTTGGTAATTTTCTATTGTTGAATTTTTCAATCTTCATGTGTACAAAAAGGAGAATTCAAATTGCTGCTGCTGGTGTTGCAGTTTTTCCTTTTCTTCTCTTCTCTTCGTCAATGAGAAAAGCTGCCTTTTCCCTTTCTGTGTAATTATTTGTTTTACAATTAGAAATTATCAAAATTGAACAAACTACGTCCTAATCTGTTATTTCATTAAAATTCAGGGACAAAAATGTTATTATCCAATATTAAAAATTCTAAAATACCATTAAACAATTGAAAAAACATAATATTGTACAACATAATGATTTCAAGCATTGGGAATTAACATTCGGTACTTCGAAATAAAATTTGGATAAATAGTTAGAATTTTTAAAATTAAGGGTTGGCTTTTCGTAAAGTTAAAATATTAAGGGTACGTTTGTTGTTTTAATTAATAGATTGGTCAATTGAGAATTTAAAAGAGGAGCGCGTCTTTTCTCAAATTTTTTATCTTAATGTCTTTTTTTCGTACTTTCTTAGTGTTAAAAGGGCAATCTTCAGTTTATCTCAACTATCATTGATAAATATCAATTCATCTCCAACTTTAATACAAATTTTCACTCTTAAAAATTCTCATTCTATCCCAAAATGTTAATTTACAACATGATTTCAAAAAAAGGTAAATTCATAATTTTAAAAGTTTTAAATTAAAAAATATTTTTTCTTCTCTCTCTTCTTCCCTCTCCTCTATTCTTTTCTTTTCTTCTTTCCTTTGTTTTCATTTTTCCTCCAATTCACCATGGCTCTCCATAGCAGCCATGAAAGGTTGTGATGCAAGCGAGATAATGGATGGGATATAAGTATTTTATTGAACGTTGAATCTCATTCGGTTCTTTGACACAATAAATTAGATAAACATTCTAATTAACGGATTAAATATTCTAACCTTAACGGCTCAAAATATGATTGTTAAGATAACAATCTCATGAGAAACAAAATCAAAAAGGAATATTTTATTAATTGAAAAAGATTACTCAAACAACTAGTATAGACTTTCTCTATATAATAGAGAAAATTTAGTATTACAAATTAATTCAAATAAAGAAAAATAACTCTTATCTAAAAAGAAAATTGAGAATTAAATAACAAATTAAATTGATAAAAATAAAAGACTTCCTAAATTAAATAAATTCTAAATTTGTCTTACATCAAATTTCTCCTTTTTTAAAAAAAACTCGTCTTTGAGTTTTGTTTGACGGATGAACTTTGTAATGCAACAATAAATTATCTTGTGTCTTAAAGAAATACCTCTTTTTAGCAAACTTTCTTGAAATTTAGAAATATCCAAATTTTTTCCTTTTCTTACACTTGTTAGCGGCTCTTCTGAAATATGTATATTTATAATAACAAATTATTTTTAAGTTTCTCATAACTCTCCCCAAATTTTACTCGATGTACTCACTAATTAAATTTGTCTTCATAACGAAATTTTATTCAAGGATAACCTTTTTATCTTTGATATGAATAGGTTGAATCATGTTAATGATAGGTAGATTATCTTTAACTTGAATTTCTTGTAGATGCTTAATTATGTCATTAAATTTTAAATTAAGATCACATGAGAACTCTTCTTGTATAATTTTTGGCTGGTTTTCAATTTTCTTTTCAAGCATATCTTTAGACACTACTTTGGGGTCAACTTTAACCATCTTATCAGATATTTTATTAACTAAATTGTCAATAACATTTTTAATAACTTTACCTAAGTCAAACTTTAGTTGCAATTCAATTTCTTTGGCATATTGTAATATATATATAGTATATAATGGCATTCGATCTCTTATATCAGTATAAAGGTTCTCCAAAAATCTCTTCACTCTTATATAAAAAAAAAATGCCTATAAAAATTCTCAAACTTTATAGTATAAAAATAAATATATCTCATACCTTGACGTGTCAAACAATAATTAAAAGGAATGATTCGTGATCTTATTAATCGCTTCATCTGATCTTATGATTGAACTTTGTCTTCTTGACTTGCAAGTTATGTCCTTTGTAACATATTCTACCATTATAATATACTCCCTTTTAACATAAAACAAATAATAAATTGTACTCATTTTTTTCTAAGTATCCTTCCAACTTTAAAAAATTCTTCAACATCTTTGAACTAAAACAAAAATAATATAGAACTGTATTTTCTATCAAATAACAATGGATTATATTTAGTGGTATAGGAAAGCTCTATTTGATACAGAGATAGGTTCTGATACTAATTGACGCAGGTTGAATAAAAGCATCTTGTCGAATGCCAAATTTCATTTAATTTTTTGACGCAATGAGTTAAATAAACGTTCTAACGAACGAGATTAGATATCGTTCTAACTTTAATGACTTGAAACACAAGTGTTAAAATAATAATCTTATGAGGGACAACATCAAAAGGAAATATTTTATTGATTGAAAAAGATTGCTCAAACAAGTAGTACAGGTTCTTTATATATAATAAAGAAAACCTAGTATTACAAGTTAAATAAGAAAAATAACTCCTATTTGAAAAACAAAATTAAGAATTATATAACAAATTTATTAGCAAAAATAAAAACTTCTTAAATTTATTAAATTGTAAAATCGTCTTACATCACAATGCTTGTGGTTGCCGTAAGCAATCATGGTGGCTGCCTGCGGTAGCCATGAAAGGAAGAAGAAAAAAATAAGAAAAAAAAAAGGGAAAAAAAAAAAAAAAAAAATTGAATTTATTAATTTTGTTAACGTTGAAGGTAGGTTGATGTTTGTTAATAATGATTGGAGATAAATTGAAGATTGTCCGTCCTAAAATCCCAAACTGAGATATGTTTTAGTTCCTCCTTTCAAATATATTTTGGTTCGAACTGAAATATTTTAAAAACGATAGACCGACAATATAGTGGTTGTATGGTACAACTGCTGTAAACTTAAAATGGGATAATCATAAATTACGTTGGGGTGTCTCTATTTTTTTATAAATACATCAAGATAATACGATAAAATGACTAAAAGGTACCCAATAATTTATACTTCGTTTAAAAAGAATTGTATATGTAGTTGATGGGGACAATAGGTTGGACTAGAGATGACGGTGGATTTGCATAGATAAAGAGAAGAAATGATTGTGGTCCTGAACATAAAGAAAGAAAAAATTGTAGAAAATTAAAATAATAGAATAAAAAGATAAAAAAAATTATATTTTTAAATTAAAAGATGCAGTGTTACGTCATTTTACCCTCTTGATTTTTGGTTTTATTTATTTATCATGATAAATTACAAATTTAGCTTGAATTTTAATATTAAGGACATATTTGGTATTTATGTATAAATTATGTATAAAAAACAAGTTTTAATATAAAAAAAATTTGTATAAATTTTTTTTTTGTTTTTTTCTATTTTGTATATTTTTATCAATGTTTAGTAAATTAAATTATTTTTTACCTAAATTTTAACAAATATTTTTAGTTAAAAATTAAATAAATAATTGAATAAAATTTTGCATTTGAGATATAATTAAATTTAGATAAATTAATAAGGAGATTGTAACAGCTAATAATATTTACATCCCTATATTCTAAAATAATAACAGATCAGAACATAGTTTTCTTGATCTTAATATTTTAGTTTCTAATTTATTTCTAAAAAAGGGTGAAAATAAAGTGTAAGGAATAAATTGTTAAGATTGAGAAATTGTTATTAATATGCTAAAATTTAGATATAAAAGTATTATTATTCCTATTTAGAAAAGTAGTAATTTAGTTATAATAGGTGAATGGCATAATGCTATATAGTAAATTATTTCTTTGTCAATTCATTTTTTATTTTTAAAATTTATTTTTATTTAATTTATTGAAATTGATTTTTTTAATTTATATTAAAATATAATAAATAAAAATAATAACTACACAAATCTTTTTTTTAATTTTATAGATTAGATTTAGAATTATGCATTTATAATAAATTAGAAGTTCAAATATATTTGATGGAATATGAAATGACATTCATATTTAGTGTCTAATTATTTTCTCATGTGAAATGACTATCATATTTGATGTTTTAATGCGTATAAATACTTAACATAAAATTTGATATTTGCATAAAAAGAGACATGACAAGTTACATGAAAATAACATAAAACCAAATAAAAGAGAGAAAAGATATGCAAGCAAATAACAAGGGCACACTAACCATAACAATTTATATCTAAAAATAAATAGAGAGAAAATGACTACTAAATCCTTAAAATATGATTTAATGTATATTTTAATTTTAATAATTTATAAATTACCCATTTAACTATGAATTTGTTAAATAAATCGTTTTCAAAATAAATATTGATCTCATTCAATTGCTCATTTCTTAAAATTAACTATATTATTACAGAAATTAAGAAATTTATAATATAAAAAATACCAACAACTTACTCTAAGCATGTCACGATGTTAAATGAAACTTAAATATATACCTTTAGACTATTAAAATTAAATTGTGCATTAAATTATATTTTAGAGGCTCATCAATCTTTTTTTTCATAAATACCAATATTGAATCAGTTTAGTTTTTTTTCATATGAGGTTAATTAAATAAAGATTAATTTTATCAATGGGTTTCCCAATTTAATATATGTGAATAGGCCCTCAATAAATTATAATTTTGTTGTTAATAGTATGTGTAAAAAGATAAAAATATAGACTATAAACGAGAAATTTATTTTTTTTAAATTAAAATTTAAATAAATTTAAATTTAATCAAATCAAAATTAAAAGCAAATCAAACCATTAAGTTTCAATCCGGTTTCGCTTCAATCTATAGCAGAACTAGGTGTGGTTTGGTTTGACACTCAACTAATTTGATGAAAAGCGAACTAAACCTGTATTTATCTACCCCTACACGTAGGTCTAACCTGACCGGAGGGGGGCTAAATGTTAATAAACACAAGAATTCTAATAAAAACTCAAATAAAAATAGGAAAGGGGACTTCTAACTTTTTTAATTGAGACAACTACAAAACAAAGAAAGTTGGATTACATACATTTTCAGCTGAAAAAAACTAAAACAACAAATTGCAAGCACTTCCAGGTGCAGCAGTCTTCCAAACATAACCACCTAGAAAGTTATCAACGCAAAAAGCTTCTGTCTCTTACCAAAATGCTAGCCGAACTCTCTGCCTCGCCTTCACGACATCAAATTTGATCTACCCTCCTTCAGATCCTTGAGGCTCTACAATCCAACGTGTTTTGTTACATATATATATATATATATATCCCAGGAAGAAAGAAAATCACTGTTATAATTTAGCAAAGCATAGAGGGTAGAATAAACATTCTCACAACATACCAGCCGCTTAAAGGATCTGTTATTTATAGTTTTCTTTGACTTCTCCAAATCAGGTTTGGCACGATCCAAGGCCTGCAAAACAAAATGTGTATATATTTCTTGTAAGTGTTTATTGGTAAGAAAGTATGCACGAAAATTGACCACCTCAAACAGAACTAAAATCATATCAAAACTTGGATTTAGAAGTATGCAAACACCAAATGAAGTTTAGTGAACCCGTCTTGAAAATGGTCTCCAGAGGTTAAATGGTAGTTGCAGAGAAAACAGTCAAACACTATGCTGCTTAGTATGAAGCAAACGCTTGCTTTTGACCCCACCAGACTGCATTTTGTTTTCTATGTTTAGCAGTAAATGTCAGTTGAAAGAAATATAAATATACAATAAACCAACAAGCACGAATTCCTTCGACGAAGCATGTTTATGTGTAGGTGCACACATTTTTGAGATGTTGGGGGTATTATGACAAGATAAACAACAATGTAATGAAAGAAGGACGGGGCAAGATAAGGGGGAAGTAGCTGTAGGCATGTTTGGTACTACTTGCTTCTACTTAATTTTGTAAGTAAAACTAAAAATTTATTTGTCAAACACCAACTTTTAATTAGACCAACTGATGTAGCACCAAATAAGAAAAATAGAAAGGGAGAAAAGTAGAGAGAAATGAAAGAAAATCAAGAACTGGGACAAAATTAGATGAGATTGAGGGGGGAAAAATGTAGCTTTATTCAGTGATCTCAAAATCTCAAAGTCTGCCTCAACAACTAAAACAAATGCCCCATTTATAGTGGCCAAAACCCTAAATTAAAGAAAAGTCAAACTAAATAAAATAGGTACCCTAAACATGATCTAATAATACACTTAAACCTTAATCTAAATAAAATAAGAAAAATGAAAGCCACTGACAAACTAGTCTAGAACTAGTTTAACTCATTCTGCCTTGTGGGGCTTCAAAGCCACAAAACTTCAATCCCAAACATTCTCATAAACCTGTTGTATTTTTTTTCCTTGAACTAACAAAAATTTCGCATCATAATAAAATTATTACAAAATCTATAAATGTCCAAGAACCCTACACAACTAGGGCAGTCAACAGAGCTCAGTTCGATAGTAGTGGGCTCTAACCCATCCATTAGCAACAAGTTTTGAAGATGCAAACCCCTAAACCATGTTACTTGAATACAGGTCAGCCCCAACTTTAGTTGAATTAAAAAATAAATTGTTTTATCTATCATTTTCTAAATTTAAAGACTAACATAGATAAACATTAACAGAGTAGCAACTAAGAGAGTCAGTAACAAAAGAAAGTGGAAGTACTACCTGGATAAGAGATTCTACACGACGCCGCATTCGTGTATGCATGAAACCCTCCGAGCACTGGAGACACATGAATGGAATAAATTGAGAACAAACAAGTCAAATTATGCACAATTTTATCAACTGCGTATGGAACATGAAGTGATGATTTGCAATACTATGAAACCAGCAGTACAACTTTAAGGAGCAGGAGGTCCACAAGAAACCAATAAACCATCCTCTTAGTCATCTGACATTGAAGATAATTTTAATAAACAGAAAAAGGTCCTACTCTAATCAAGGTAAAATAATTAGAAGTGCAAGGAGCAGTTTGAATAATGAATGCATACATATTCACTTTTTTGTTTCTCGACAAGCTATATCTTTACAATTCTTTGAGAATCAATATTTTGACCTCTCCAAATTTCTTCAACAAGATATTTAAATGAATTGAGAATACAAGGAAAAGGTACATGACCAACCTCTCAATCAGTCAAAGTGCTCATTACACGTGACAGTGCTTTGCTTGAGCACCTGATATACACATTTGGCTCTAAATCAGCCATGGTTAACAGCATAACAAGGACATATTAGGCTGCACTCCAAATGGTCATGTAGATGCGTTTCCCTACATGTTCCTAAACTCAACAAGCAAGATACATTTACAATGGTTCATACACACTTAAAGACACTTAACCACATGAATTGTAAAGGATGCAAAATAAACATTTTGGAATATTTCAGTTCTCCAACACAAGATAGTATATCAAATGGTCCACATTCAATTAATGTCAACATAAAATAAAGAAAGTTCTCATTTACAACTGTTTACATCATTCTATCCTTTCCAATCAGTTATAACTGTTTGTTATGGCATGGCTTGTATAAGGAGAGATTTAGTTTTCTCCCAGTAATATTATTATTCAATGGGATGGCTGAGGGAATTGAAAGGCTTAAGAACTCAAGCAATTGTTTGTATATTTGATATCTCTTTCCATGGACACAGACAACCA
>CM040451.1:305089-396971 GCA_022749755.1 Azadirachta indica | reverse complement strand
GTTTTCATGGCCTTGCATCCTTTTATCAGCGTTTTATTAAACGATTTAGCATAATTGTTGCTCCAATTACTGAGTGTCTTAAGGGAGAAGCTTTCAAGTGGACAGAAGAAGCACAAAGGAGCTTTAACACTATCAAAAGCAAGGTAACTCAAGCACCCATTCTTTTACTTCCAGATTTTAATCAAGCATTTGAAGTTGAATGTGATGCATCAAATATTGGAATTGGTGGTGTTTTGAGCCAAGAAAACAAACCAATTGCATTCTTCAGTAAGAAACTAAATGAATCTCACAAGAAATATTCTACTTACGATAAGGAGTTGTATGCAATCTGTTGCTCTTTGGCTCATTGAAGTCAATATCTTCTTTCAAAACCATTTGTTCTCTATTCAGATCATGAGACATTAAAATTCATCAACAGCCAATAAAAGCTAAATCGAAGACATGCTGGATGGGTTGAAATTCTTCAATCTTTCAACTTCACCGTCAAGCACAAATTTGGAGTTCAAAATGTTGTAACTGATGCACTTAGCCAAAAACTTTCCTTGCTATCCTCAATGCAAGTGAAAGTCATAGGTTTTGAAGTCGTGAAGGAATTATATGCAAGTGATCCAGACTTCAGCAAGATATGGGCAGAATGTAAAAGTTATCCTTACAAGCAATTCTTGCGGTAAGAGAGCTATCTCATTAAAGGTAATTGTTTGTGCATTTCTCAGTGTTCTTTAAGAGAGTCTATTATCATGGAAACTCATGACAGTTGTGTTGGAGGTCACTTTGGTAGAGATAAAACATTTGCTCTCTTGAAAGATAAGTTTTTTTGGACAAAGATGGGATGCCATGTGATGAAGCATATGGAAAGGTGTAAGATCTGCCGTATTGCAAAAAGTCCTGGACAAAATACAGGTTTGTATACTCCATTACCAGTGCCTAACGCCCCATGGGAAGATGTTAGTCTAGATTTTATTGTTGGGTTACCAAGAACTCAAAGAAATAAAGATTCTGTCATGGTAGTGGTGGATAGGTTTTCTAAAATGGATCATTTTATTCCATGCAACAAAACAGCGAATGCCTCTGATGCAAATACGGATGCACACAAGAGCAATGATCCAATTTAGCTACCTAATGATCCCGTTAAAAGAGCAAGAATGAAGAAATTCAAAGATGCATTGAATGGAATGATTCAAGGTTTGTGGGATGATCTTGCAACAATTTAAGAGTGTAAGAAAGAGTCAAATATCAAGCTTGGACTTCAAGATAATAATCAGAGCTTGGTAACATTGACACAAGTACAAGAAGGCAAAACCTGAAGATTAAAGCTTCTACGGAATTCAACTTCTCAAATTTGTATAAGGCCATATTCGAATGATGTCTCAAGGCTAAGCAAGCACGTTCAAGTCTTTTAATTGCAGTTCGAATCAAATCGTCATCATGATACAAGTTTCAGATTCCATGTGCCAGTTTGGCCTAAGTTGCTGTTCAAGCCCATTATCTATTTTAATCTTATTTATAAACATATATTTATAGTTTATTATGTGTTTAGGCTGTTAACGCTAATTATTAAGCCCAAATTCAGTTTATTTTATTTTAAGTTGGAATAAGTTTAATTTTGGGGCCAAACACTCCATTTAGGGTTACTTATCTCTTGTACCCTTATATATTCATCCACATGCTCCCATGGAGGCATGAATTATTTTTTCGAATGAAATAAAATTGAAAATATTTTCTCTTGTTTTGATTCTTACTTGAATCAAGGTTCTTACAATCAAAGCTGATTACTTTGAGGGTATTTATTCTAAATTTCTATTTCACAAGTTGAAATTGGATTGCAGACTTGGGTGAATCTGATTTAACTTTCCAAGAGGTTACTTCCATGCGTAAAGATATTGGGTCTCAAGTTTAATATACTCGGGGTTCGTATCAATTTGGTATCAGAGCTATGGCTCTAAATCAGGTTATATCATCTTTCAAATTTGTCTATTTGTTTCTTTAGTTTATGAGTCTGTTTTACTTTAATTCCATTTATTTTCATTTTTTGTGTCTATTATATCAAAAAAAAAAAAAGAAGAAGAGAGTTTCCTTTCAATTCACAGCAAGTCAAGTTTGGGTTGTATCAATCTCTAATTCGGTTGATTTAGTCTTTGTCTATTCGTTTCTTTTGTGCCTCTTTCTATTTATTTTTGTTTGGTCACTCCTACGTGTTTGGAGGTAAAAATAAAAAATTAAAAAAAAAAGAGAGAAAAGCAGAGCATTTGGCCAAGAGAAGAAAAAAAAAAGGGGGGGGGGGGGGGGGGGGGGGGGGGGGGGGGGGGGGGGGGGGGGGGGGGGGGGGGGGGGGGGGTGGGGGGGGGGGGGGGGGGGGGGTTGGGGGGTTTTAGGTGGGGGGGGTAGTGTGGGGCAAGTGTTGAACGAAGGGGGGTGGGGCAGGTGTTGAACGAAAATAAAGAGAATAAAAAGAAAAATCAAATTGCTTCAAAGAGTTTGACCAAATCAAGCTTACATTCCAAAACAAGTTAGGATTTGCTTCCTAATCTTTCCATAATTTTTGGTTGACTTTTATATTCCTGTACTAAATTTTTTTTTCTTTGTTCTTAATATTTCCTTTATCATTTCTAAAATCTATTTTCTAGTCCTTGTGCTTTCTCAATTTGTTGCCTATCTAAATTAGTTTTATTTTACTTTTCATTGTATTTAGAATTTTGATTTTTACAACTAATCTTAATAAGAGAATTAGAGTGAAAAAAGGCTTAGTGTGAGCTCATCTAGACAAAAGTCATAAATTAAGTGTGAAACACGAGCAAACTTGAGTGATAACATTACTTGAGTGAAACACGTGAGGGAGTGAAGTGAGGAAATTATTCTTTTGCTTTACTAACTTTGTCTTGCAGGATGAGTGGACAAGCAGGAAATCCACAAGGTAAGATAGATCGATTCCAAGCCTTAACCGAGTTGTTGCAAGTCATGGATAGAAAATATGGAGAGTTGGTTGATAGAATTGAGAGGCTGAAGGTTTCAGCCACAATGGGGCAGCCACCTAATGCTCTTAATCCAACCATGCAAACTAGGCGAGTTCCAAGAAGAGCTCAATTAGATGATGGCATTAATGATAGTGAATCGCTTGATGACAATGGAGAGGAAGAAGAGGTGAGACCGAGGGCAAGAAACAATAACAATAACAACAGTGGGGTCAAACTGAAAATTCCACCATTTTATGGAAGAATGGATTCTGAGACATACTTGGATTGGGAAACGAAGATTGAATTAGTGTTTGATTGCAATGACTATACTGAATCCAAGAAGTTGAAGCTTGTCGTGGCTATTTTTGAAGCTTATGCTATTACTTGGTAGGATGATACTAAGCAAAAGTGAAGGAGAAATAGGGAAAGGCCCATTGAAGAGTGGAGAGATCTAAAATCTATCATGCGCAAGAGATTTCTACCAAGCTACTACTATAGAGAATTGTATAATCGACTTCAAAATCTCACTGAAGGGTCTAAGAGTGTTGAGGAATACTACAAGGAGATGAAGGTAGCAATGATAAGAGCAAATTAGAGGAAGATAATGAAGCTACAATGGCAAGATTCCTCAATGGTTTGAATAAGGAGATTTCTAATGTGGTTAAATTGCAGCCATATATGGAGCTAGAAGACTTGCTTCACCTTACATTGAAGGTTGAGAAACAACTGAAAAAGAGAGGTCTTACAAGTCAGTTTTCCTCCTATACTTCTTTATTCAAATCAAATTGGAGGAAAGATGATAAGGCTTCATCACGCAAGCCTAAAATCGAATCCAAAGAGTTCCCAAAACATCCAACCCAGGCAAAGATAAGGGTAAGCTTGATTTTATTACTAACACCAGAAATATTAAATGTTTTAAATGTCAAGGTGTAAGACATTACAAGTGGGATTGCTCAAATCAAAGAACCATATTCATGCTTGAGAGAGAGTACTATTCGGCCAGTGAAGAGGAGAATGAATAAGAGACGATGCCACCTCTTAAAGATGCAAGTGATGAAGAAGGGGATGAGCAATTTACTATGGCTAAAAGTGGTAAGGCTCTTGTATCAAGAAGAGTTTTGAATATGCAAGTCCAACAGGAAGAATGTGATCAAAGAGAGAATCTCTTTCATACTAGGTGTCTTGTAAAGGATAGGGTTTGTGATGTGATAATTGATGGTGGCAGTGTAACTAATGTTGCTAGTACTACTCTTGTAGAAAAGTTGGGGTTACCTACTTTAAAACATCCACATCCTTACAAGTTGAAGTGGCTTAATAATTGTGGGAAAGTTAGGGTGACAAAGCAAGTTCTTGTTGCATTCAAAATAGGCAAGTATAGAGATGAGTTGTTGTTTGATGTAGTGCCCATGCATGCTGGTCATCTCTTGTTGGGACGCCCTTGGCAATTTGACAGAAAGGTGTTACATAATGGTTTTACAAATCATTATACTTTTGAGAAGGATGGGACGAAAATTACTCTTGTACCACTTTCACCTAAAGAAGTTTATGAAGGTGAGCTTAGAAGAATGCTAAGTCAGAGAGAAAACAAGAGTGAGAAGAAAAGAGTGAGTGAAGATGTAACAAAGGAGGGTGAGTTTTCAAAAGAAAAGAGTGGCAAAAATAATGAGAAAGAAAAAAAGTGAGTTCAAATAGAGAGGGGCAGAATTCAAATGAGGGAAAAAGAGTGGAGGAAAAAGAAACAATTAAGTGTAAAAAGAAACAAGTGAGCTTTTATGCAAAAAGGAGTGATATTAGGGCGGCTTGGTTTTTCAACAAAAGTATACTTGTACTTATGTACAAGGAACTTTACTTAAACACTAATGACTTTAATACTTCTTTGCCTACTGCATTTGTTTCTCTTTTACAGGCTTATGAAGATGTTTTTCCCGATGAGGTACCCAATGAATTGCCGCCCATTAGAGGTGTCGAGCATCAGATCGATTTCATTCCTGGAGCTTCAATTCCAAATAAACCAGCCTATAGGAGTAATCCCGAGGAGACAAAGGAGCTTTAAAGGCAAGTTGAAGAGTTGTTAACCAAGGGATATGTTAGAGAAAGTATGAGTCCATGTGCTGTTCCTATTCTATTGGTACTTAAGAAAAATGGCTCTTGGCATATTTGTGTTAATTGTCATGCAATTAATAACATTACGGTAAAGTATCGCCATCTTATTCCTAGGCTAGATGATATGCTTGATGAATTATATGGTTCTACTATCTTTAGCAAAATTGATTTGAAAAGTGTATATCATCAAATTCACATGAGAGAGGGTGATTAGTGAAAAACTGCATTCAAAACAAAATATGGTCTATATGAATGGTTAGTTATGCCTTTTGGTTTAACTAATGCACCTAGTACTTTCATGAGGCTTATGAACCATGTTTTGAAAATTTTAATTAGAAAATTTATTGTTGTATACTTTGATGATATCCTTGTGTATTCCAAAAATTCGAATGAACATGTAGAACATTTAAGGGCTGTACTTGATATTTGAGGAAAGAAAAGTTATATGCTAACCTTAAAAAGTGTTCTTTTTGTTTAGATCGAATTATGTTTTTAGGTTTCGTGGTAAGTGTTCAAGGCATTGAAGTTGATGAAGAGAAGGTAAGTGCTATAAAAAATTGGCTACTCCTAAATCGGTAAGTGAGGTAAGAAGTTTTCATGGATTGGCTAGTTTTTATAGACGATTTGTAAAAGATTTTCGCACCGTTGCAGCACCCCTTACAGAGGTAATTAAAAAGAATTGTACTTTTAAGTGAGACAAAGAACAAGAGCATGCATTTACTTTATTGAAAGATAAGCTTTGTAAGGCACCCATTCTTGCTTTGCCTAACTTTGCTAATACTTTTGAACTTGAATGTGATGCATCAGGATTGGGCATTAGGGCCGTTCTTATGCAGGAAAAAAGGCCAATTGCCTACTTTAGTGAAAAGCTCCATGGCGCCTCATTGAATTATCCTACTTACGACAAAGAGCTTTATACTTTGGTTAGAGTTTTGGAAAATTGGCAGCATTACTTATAGCCTAAGGAATTTGTTATTCATACTGACCATCAATCTTTGAAGTTCATTAAAGGGCAAGGTAAGTTGAACAAACGACATGCCAAATGGGTCGAATTTATTGAGACTTTTCCTTATGTGATTAAATACAAGCAAGGTAAAGGCAATGTTGTGGCTGATGCACTTTCAAGGAGGTATACTTTACTTAATGCTTTAGATGCAAGAATGCTTGAATTTGAACATACTAAAACTCTTTATGATGATAATACTGACTTTTCTAGCATTTTCAAAGCATGTGAGAAATCTGCATATGATCAGTTCTATAGAATGGATGGGTTTTTGTTTAAAGAAAATAAATCATGCATACATATTTGTTCTCTAAGAGAATTGCTTGTAAAAGAGTCTCATGGGGGTGGTTTAATGGGACATTTTGGCATTACAAAAACTTTAGACACTTTAGATGAACACTTCTATTGGCCTAAAATGAAAAATGATGTGCAAAGAGTTTGTGATATATGTGTTGTATGCAAACAAGCTAAATCTAAAGTTTTAAATCAAGGTTTGTATACTTCTTTACCTGTTTCTAGTGAACCTTGGACTAATATTTTATGAATTTTATTTTGGGTTTACCTAAATCGAAAAAGGGGAAAGATTCTATTTTTATAGTGGTTGATAGGTTTTCCAAGATGTCACATTTTATACCTTATAATAAAACTGATGATGCCACTAATATTGCAAATCTGTTCTTTAGGGAAGTAGTGCGTTTGCATGGCATTCCAAAAACTATCGTTAGTGATAGAGATGTGAAGTTTCTAACTCATTTTTGGAAAGTTTTGTGGAGTAAATTGGGTACTAAATTGTTATATTCTACTACTTGTCACCCACAAACTGATGGTCAAACAGAAGTTGTGAATAAGACTTTAAGAACTTTGTTGCATGCTATTGTCCAAAAGAATTTGAAGAATTGGGAAAAGTGCATTCCATTTGTTGAATTCGCATATAATAGAGTTGTGTATTCTACTACTGGTTTTTCACTATTTGAAATTGTTTATGGCTTTAACCCACTAACCCCTTTGAATTTAGTTCCTTTACCTTGTGATGAAAGAACTAACTTAGATGGGAAAACGAAGGCAGAATTAGTGAGAAAACTACATGCAGATGTGCGCAAGAACATTGAAAAGAAGAATCAACAAATTACATGCCAAGTAAACAAAGAACGAAGGCGCGTTGTATTTGAGCCTGGTGATTGGGTTTGGGAATATATGTGAAAGGAAAGGTTTCCAACTCAAATGAAGTCAAATTTACATCCAAGAGGAGATGGTCCTTTTCAAGTTGTTGAGAAGATCAATGATAATGCCTACAAATTGGATCTTCCTGGTGAGTATACTGTGAATGCAATTTTAATGTGGCTGATCTTTCTCCTTTTGATGTAGATGGTGAAGATTCGTGGACGAATCATCTTGAGGAACGAGAGAATGATGCAAATATGGATGCACACAAGAGCATTGATTTAATTCAGCTACCTAATGGTCCTGTTACAAGAGCAAGAATGAAGAAATTCAAAAATGCATTGAATGGGATGATTCAAGGTTTGTGGGATGATCTTGCAACAATTCAAGAGTGGAAGAAAGAGTCAAATATCAAACTTGGACTTCAAGACAATAATCAGAGCTTGGTAACATTGACACAAGTACAAGAAGGCAAAACCTGAAGATTAAAGCTTCTACGGAATTCAACTTCTCAAATTTGTATAAGGCCATATTCGAATGATGTCTCAAGGCTAAGCAAGCACGTTCAAGTCTTTTAATTGCAGTTCGAATTAGATCGTCATCATGATGCAAGTTTCGGATTCCATGTGTCAGTTTGGGCTAAATTGCTGTTCAAGCCCATTATCTATTTTAATCTTATTTATAAACATATATTTAAAGTTTGTTATGTGTTTGGGCTGTTAATGCTAATTATTAAGCCCAAATTCGGTTTATTTTATTTTAAGTTAGAATAAGTTTAATTTTGTGGCCAAACACTCCATTTAGGGTTACTTATCTCTTGTACCCTTATATATTCAGCCACATGCTCCCATGGAGGCATGAATTACTTTTTCGAATGAAATAAAATTGAGAGTGTTTTCTCTTGTTTTAATTCTTGCTTGAATCAAGATTCATGCAATTAAAGCTAATTACTTTGAGAGTATTTATTCTAAGGTTCTATTTCACAAGTTGAAATTGGGTTACAGACTTGGGTGAATCTAATTTAGCTTTCCAAGAGGTTGCTTCTATGCGTAAAAATATTGGGTCTCAAGTTTAATATACTCGGGGTTCGTATCAGCCTCAAATGTGATTGATCTATATTTTAAAGAGGTAGTGAAGCTGTATGGTATTCCAAAAAATGGTATTCCAAAAACCATTGTTTCTAATCGAGATTCCAAGTTTTTGAGTCACTTTTGGCCAACGCTATGGAGAAAACTTGTTACTAATTTCAATTTTAGCTTTTCTCATCATCCTCAAACTGATGGTCAAACAGAAGTGACAAATCGGAGTTTGAGAAATCTCTTACGAAGTTATATTGGTAAGAATATCAGACAATGGGATGTTATATTGGCTCAAATTGAATTTGCTTATAATTGATCAATTAGCCAATCTATCGGTCAAAGTCCTTTTGAGGTAGTTTATGGCAAAACCCTATCAACCCAATGGATTTAGGTCCACTTCCAATTCATCAATACTTTAGTGGAGATGCTGAAATAAGAATTAAGAGTATCAAAAAGCTTCATCAGCAAGTTCGTGACAGAATTCTTAAACAAAATGAGAAGTATCGACTTTCTGCAAACAAACATCGCAAGCATGTCGAGTTCAGGTAAGGAGATTTGGTTTAGATACATTTTCAAAAAGCACGTTTTCCACCTGAAAAATATGTTAAACTCAAGCCTAAAGCTAATGGACCATTTAAGGTATTGCAACGAATTGGAGAAAATGCTTACAAGATCGAGTTGCCAGAAAATTAATCACAGTCAAACCCAATAGCCAAGTATCCAATATCCTTATCTTTATTCTATTTTTTGAGTCATAAATGTGTTGATTGGATATGTGCTTTGTAATAGGTTTGGGGGTTGTTATTTCTTAAAGTAGTGCTTAGTGTTATAATATTTTATCAATGTGTTACACTAAGAAAAAAAAGGGAGAAATGCTAAGGTTGATTATGAAAGTGTAGAGCAATAAAAAAAAAATGGGGCTGCAAAATGAAATTTAAGATTGAAAAAAAGGGGAAAATAAAAAAAGAGGTGAATGTAAATAAGTGGTTGCAGAATATGAAAGAAAACTGAAAAAATGAGAATTTGATGATAGGTGCACATATTATTGAGTTCTTATGGTTTTATTTTATTTTTTATCCACCAATTCTTATCCTCACCTTACCCAATAGCCTCATTACAACCCAAAAAGAAAAGTTCTATATTGATCTTATATATCATATGATTAGTTTGCATTCATTGTCAGTAAAATTAAGTTGTTAGCATTCCGTTCATGAGATCAACATCATTATATCAGAAATAACATATTCTTCGTTTTGTATGTGAGCTTTGTTTTCCATTAAAAATTTAAACTTAATGCTTGTCTCACATACAATTTAGTGATAACCCAAATTTCGAGTGCATTTCTTTCAGAGTGACCACTTTTGTGAACTTTGGAGTTGAGACATCAATGCATGCTATATTCTAATAATGTGAAGGATGACAAGAGAGATGATAATTGATCTATGGCTATCACACACTACACATGAAGATAACTTAACATTTTGAGGAATCATCTCCAGAAAGGAATTTTCACATGTATGTTGAGTCTTTTATTTTTATTTTTATTTTATTTTTGCTCAAGGACTAGCAAAATTTAAGTTTGGGAGAATTTGATAAATCAATATTTGTCCTAGTATGTTATTATGTTTATGTCATTTATTCATGTATTTTATCTTAGAATTTTATTACTTTGAGTTTCGTTTTATTACTTGTAGAAATTATTGTAGAAAACCCAAAACAAACCCAAGATGCTGGAAGGCCTGTATTTGCTGAACATAGTCCGTATTTTTTAGCATAACTTTATGCTCAATATTCGTACTTGGGTGATACAAAATAATTTAAAAACTAAACATAATGATTTATAACCTTACATTTCAAAAAGAAAGCAAATGTTGAAGTTTTAAGGGTCAAAATTCCAGCTGGAAAGAAGACAACTAGAAGATAGACTTTCCTTGACATATGGGAGTGAATTTTGAATAAGTTGTTGATAAAATGGGTAAAAGGGAGGACTTTGGTGATGCTGCTGGGTAGAGAATAAATTGGGGAAGAATTTGATGAAAAAGAGGGTTTTCTAAATAGTGAGTTTTCTATTGGAGGGGGAGGATTGCTGGATTAAAAAGGAGGACATTCTTACTGGGCAGAATTATCATCTTCTTCAAAACTTGGTGGCGAACCTTCAAAAAGGGAAGCTTTCTTTAAGTTTCTTTATTTTTCAAATATGTTTAGAACTTTTGTAATTAGATTCATAAATTTGAATTTAAGAATGGAAGTGTAAACATATTTTGGGAGTTTGACTTTACTATTGAAATGGTATTAAATATTTTGTGAAATGTGATGATTAATTAAAGGTTGAGATTATTTCTTATTCATTGATCTGTATAATTTTGATTATTTTTTTTTTGTGGATTTGCTATCTATTATTTGCGATTGAAATGAATTTAAGAATTAAGGTATTAGAAATATCATTAATTAAACTCTTTTGAACAAGTATTTAAATTAAATCCATTGAGTTGGTTTGATTTAAATGGTTAAATGATTTCCTTGTAACAATACAATTAATTAAATAGAAGCCTCATATCAAGGATATATTTAATTAATTGTAAGTGAGAATTATCATAATTATTGAAATTCTCTAGCTTTAGATAACTAGCCAAATCCCATCTAATTTCAGTGAATTCAACCGAATTTTATAGATTTCAAGTTCTTGTATTTTAGCTATTAATCACTTCAATTGGAATAATTTGAAATTGTTATTTGATTACATTAGAGTATTTACGATTTTATGTTTGCTTAAATTAGTACTTAACAGGAAACAATAAAGATTTAAATCATTACAATTCCACGAGAGATCGGCCTCGGAGTGAACTTATTGTCAACTATTAACGATTCGTGCATTTGTGAACATTTAGAATGAACATAACAATTATAAGCAAATTCAACATGCGGCATGCAATCTTCCCAAGTTTTCAAGTTCTTTTGTATCATAGTACGCAATAAAGTAGACAATGTCCTATTTACTACTTTGTTTTGATCATCTGTTTGTGGGTGACAAGAAGTAGAAAATAATAATTTAGTTCCCAACTTTCCCCACAATGTCTTTCAAAAGTAACTTAAGAACTTTGAGTCTTAATCTGAGACAATAGTTTTGGGCATTCTATGCAACCTAATAACTTTTTTGAAAAACAAATCAACTATATGTGATGCATCATCAGTTTTATGACATGTAATAAAGTGTGCCATCTTAGAAAACCTATCGACAACCACAAAAACTGAGTCTCTCCCCCTCTTTGTCCTCCGTAATTTCAAAACAAAATTCATAAAAATATCGACCCAAGGTACATTAGGAATAGGAAGTGGTGTATACAATCCATGTAGTTGTTGCCTAAACTTATCTTGCCTACAAGCAATGCATCTCACACAAACCCTTTTTATATCACGTTTCATTTGCGGCCAAAAGAAATGTTCATGCAATATATGTGTAAAGTCTTAGCTGCGCCAAAGTGACCCATCAAACCACCACCGTGTGCTTCTCGAACTAGTAACTCAAGCAAGGATGAATGTGGAACACATAATTTATTTTCTCGAAATAGGAAACCATCATGTAAATAGAACTTCCCACATGCTTCCTTAGTGCAATTCTTAAATAAGTCACAAAAATTAGAGTCCATTGCATACAACTCCTTAATGTACTCAAATCCAAGCAATTTAGCATCAAGAGTTGAAAGTAAAGCTTACCTGTGTGATAGTGCATTAGCAACTATATTTTCTTTGCCTTGTTTGTATTTGATCACATAAGAAAATATCTTAATGAACTCCACCCATTTGGCATGACGTCTGCTTAATTTGTGCTGCGCCTTTAAATGTTTCAAGGATTCATGATCCGTATGAATCGCAAACTCTTTGGGCCAAAGGTAATGCTATCAAGTTTCTAGAGTTCGAAACAATGCATATAATTCTTTATCGTAAGTGAGATAGTTTAAAGCCGCGCCATTTAGTTTCTCACTAAAGTACGCAATCGGTCTTCCTTCTTGCATTAGTACGCCTCCGATTCTTGTACCTGAAGCATCACACTCTATCTTAAATGTTTTAGCAAAATTAGGCAAAACAAGTAAAGGTGCATTAGTCAATTTTTCTTTGATAAGTTTGAATACCTTTTCTTGCTCTTTTCCCCACTTGAACGGAACATTCTTCTTGATGACTTCGGTTAAGGGTGTAGCTATACTACTAAAATCTCGAACAAAGTGCCGATAAAAACTGGCCAATCCATGAAAGCTTCTTACTTGATTTGTCGAAGTAGGCATTGGCCATTCTTGAATTGCCTT
Source organism: Azadirachta indica (assembly GCA_022749755.1). Classification (NCBI taxonomy): domain Eukaryota; kingdom Viridiplantae; phylum Streptophyta; class Magnoliopsida; order Sapindales; family Meliaceae; genus Azadirachta; species Azadirachta indica. The sequence continues at coordinate 384,373 of CM040451.1, read as the reverse complement.
TACCTTCTCTTCATCGACCTCAATCCCTTTGGCACTTACAACAAAACTAAGAAACACAAGTTCATCCGTGCAAAATGTACATTTCTTAAAATTAGCAAATAGTCTTTCTTTCCTTAAAACCGCTAAAACAAGTTTTAAATGTTCAACATAATCATTCAAGTTTTTGCTATAAATTAAGATATCCAAAAAATAGATTACTACGAATTTGCCAATGAAAACACACAAAACATAGTTCATAAGTCTCATGAAAGTACTAGGTACATTAATTAACCCAAAAGGCATAACTAACCATTCATACAAACTATATTTTGTTTTAAATGTAGTTTTCCACTCATCCCCTTCTTTCGTACTAATTTGATGGTATCCACTCTTAAAATCAATTTTAGAAAACACACAAGATCCATGCAATTCATCTAACATATCATCTAATTGAGGAATGGGATGTCGATATTTTACCATAATATTATTAACAGCTCGGCAATCAACACACATCCTCTATGTCTCATCTTTCTTAGGCACTAGTAGCACCAGAACCGCACAAGGACTCATGCTTTCTCTAATATACCCTTCCTCCATCAGCTCATTAACTTGTCGTTGAAGTTCCTTTGTCTCCTCGGGATTACTTCTATAAGCTGGTCGATTCGGAATTGTTGCACCGGGTATGAACTCAATTTGATGTTCAATTCCTCGAATTGGAAGCAAACCAAAGGGCACCTCTTCAGGAAAGACATCCTTAAATTCTTAGAAAAGAAATATAACATTGCTCGGCAAAGATCCGGTAAAATCGTCAGTGCACAAAAAGGCTTCCATGTACACAAGTACTATAAGGGGCTGTTGTGAAAGTAAAGCTCTCTTGATCTCACTTTTTTTGCAATAAAATTATATTTTTCCTCTCTCTCACACATCAACGTTGCAACTCTCTCATTTTTCCTCTCACTCTCTTTGACATTTTTGCCTTTCTTATTTTCTTTTTTCTTTTCACTCGCTTTTTGCATCTTTAATTGGTTTTCGAGAATTTGTTTTGGAGTCAATGGTACAAGTGATATAGGTTGCCTTTTGATGGTAAAAGAGTATCTATTTGTAAAACCGTCGTGTATGACTCGTCGATCGTACTGCCATGGTCTGCCCAATAAAATGTGACATGCATGCATAAGAATCACGTCACAAAGCACTTCTTCCTCATACTTGCCAATAAAGAATGCCACCAACACTTGTTTTGTTACCTTAATTTCTCCACAATTATTTAGTCATTGAAGCCAGTACGATCGTGAATGTTTCATGGTAGACAACGATAATTTCTCCCTAATTCGGTGCTGGCCACGTTGGTGCAACTTCCTCCATCAATTATAACGTTGCAAACTTTGTTGTTCACAAAACACTGAGTATAGAAACCAATTCTCCCACTGATCATTTTCTTCTTCTTTAATCTGTGCCCTAAGACCTTGTCTTGCCACTAATAATTCTCCTTCCACAGCATATTACCCTTCGTAGTTATCTTTAAGAGATGGCATGTCTTCTATTTCGTCTTCTTCTTCTCCTTCCGACTCAATCTCCCCTTTAGCATTGATCACCATTACTCTTTTATTTGGGCATTGGCTAGCTATATGACCCCTGCTTGGACATTTAAAACACTTGCTGTCACAATTTCTAGAAGCGGTGAATTCAATGTTACCTTATTTTTGTGACACAACTTGTTTTACATCCTTAGAAGCCTTGGAATTAGACTTTATTAATGGAAATTCCTGCCGTTTAAGAGTTGATCTCCATGAGTTTGTAACAGTCATGCTTGCTCCTCTCCTAGCCTTGTTTCTTCGCTTCAATTGTTGCTCAACTTTGATGGCTTGATGCACCATATCTGTCAACTCTACATAATGTTGCATTTCCACCACATCTGCGATCTAAACCATGTAAGAATTTACCCATGGTAACTTTTCGATCCTCCTCTACATTTACTCGGATCATAGTAACCTCCATCTTTTTGTAGTATTCATTTACGCTTTTAGATTCTTGAGTTAGAAGCTGCAATTTGTTGAATAACTCCTGATGGTAGTAGCTTGGAATGAAACATCTTTTCATTATTGTCTTCATCTCATCCCACGTTTCAACAGGACGTTCTTAATTTCCTCTCCTATCCTTCAACAATTGATCCCACCAAATAATAGCATAATCAGTAAATTCAATGGCCACAAGTTTTATCTTTTTGATCTCGGAGTAATTGTAAGAATCGAAAGCTATCTCTGTTTTCTTCTCCCACTCTAAATAAGCTTCAAGATCGTTTCTACCTTGGAACAGTGGAATTTTTACCTTAATACTTCCTAAATCATCATCCAACTTAGGTCTACCTAACCTAGCTTCTCTATTCTCATAACCATGCAAATTCCTGCCCTGATTCATTGGTGATTCATCTAACTCCTCATCATCCTCAACATTACCCTATTATACCCTTGGTTGCACTTGCCTAGGTGATTGTCTAATGAAAGAGCTTTGATGTTGCCTTCTTGATGTCTCTTCTTCCAACCTATCCATCCTCTCGTGGATTGATTCTAACTCAACCCTCATCATCCGTCTCATCTCCCTCAATAACGCCTGCAATTATAGGTTCGGGGTGGTTGGTTGTTGTACTCTCTGGGTTGAATTTTCTTCTTGATTGTGAGACATTTAAAATCTGTAAAATAAAGTTAGAAACCTCACAAGCACTCTCTCACCTGTTTTCACTCACTCTCGTATTTGAGCACTCAAATATTCTCACACTTACACACTCTTAATCAAAATTTTCAGTTGTGATTTTATGATGAAAAGCAACCCAAAAAAATCACAATATTTAATAAGCAATTCTTAAGAAATCGATGCAAGCAATAACAATATTGGATCAAGAATAAGGATTATTAGGTCAATACTACAAGAAATTATAAATATAATAGATAACAACAATTCTCTCTTTTTTTTTATTTCTCTTTTTTTTGGCTTTATTTCCCTTTTTTAAGAAAATAGAAATGAAAATATGAATTCAAAATAAATTGAAGTAAAACACAAAATTGGAATTTGAACCAATCAAGAAGGAATTTGGCTACAATATATTTTTTTTTTTTTTATTTCTCTTTTTTTTTAGAATTCTAATTGAAGAAGTAAAGGAACAACAAATATGTAAAAGATAATTTAAACTTGACTTGGAACCAAAGTTCTGATATCAAATGATACGAACCTTACCAATATCATGACGAAACCAACACCGAATGTAGTAAAGAACCCTAAGATTTTCTCAAAACGTAAGTTTATAGAGCCTTGACCCGATACCTATCTAAATAAATCAAGACTATGATTTACTCAAACGCCACACCAAAAATCCTTAAAAAAATATTTAAGATTGTTTTGAATGCCACAAGAAATTAAACTTGAAGAGCTCAAGAACAAGAACTTATAAGAAATAATTTAACACTTAAAATTGCTTGTCCCATTTCGAGAAATGAAAGCCTTTTTATAGGAAAATAGAAAGGGAAATGTCAAAAGTTAGGTTATCAATCTTACCTAACAATTTGACAAAATAAATTGAAACTTTATGACTTTTAAAACTTATAAATTTCAAACATAAAAATGTAAGTAATGACGTCATATATATATGACGTAAGCAATGACGTCAAACGTGTATAATGTAAATGATTACATCATTTTAAGATTCTTAAAATTACATAAATAAATTATAATTTTCGAACATTTTCATATTAGTCTTCTTAGACTCCAGTCGCTTGAATGATGTTCACTGAGCTTAATTCTTCAAGACATATATCTTGAATTGTATTTGAATCATACATCTTTTTAATTAGTCTATTTAAGGCACTTTCCAATGTCTTGGCTCTAACTCTTGTAATCGATTCACTCGGCACGCTTAGCGAATCATATAGATGCTGTAACTGAGTGTCTCCAACCTTATGTCTGAGGTTCTCCTCTTATTTACGTGGTTGCACAACTTCATTTGCATCAATAAGGATCCTCACGTGATGATGAGTAACAAGATGTATGGCCTGTCTCGAAATGAGGTAGTTTTTCGAATTCGTATCACCTTCGACAATTTTGGCCCCAAAAATCCTACATTATAAACTTCTTTGTTTTTTAAACAAAATGCACCGTAACAATCCTGACGCAATGCTGAGTATTAAGACGTGCAGCATGTCTTGGAACAAAGTCATTTTTCAAGTTCGGTTTGGGTGAGACAATTTCTGCCCCGGAAATCGTGTGTTTTCAACTTCTTTGTTTTTGACGCGATGAGGAGTACCATGATGTGCAGCCCGTCTTAAAACAAAGTCTTTTTTCGTGTTCGTATCATGTTTGACAATTCCGACCCCGAAAATCGTTTGTTTTCAAGTTCTCTGTGTTCGATATAAAATGCACCGTAAGGATCTTGATGCAAATACCGAGGTACACAAGAGCAATGATACAATTCAGCTACCTAGTAGTCCCGTTAAAAGAGCGAGAATGAAGAAATTCAAGGATGCATTGAATGGGAGGATTCAAGGCTTGTAGGATGATTTTGCAACAATTCAGAAGTGCAAGAAAGAGTCAAATATCAAGCTTGGACTTCAAGACAATAATCAGAGCTTGGTAACATTGACACAAGTACAAGAAGGCAAAACTAGAAGATTAAAGCTTCTATGGAATTCGAATTCTCAAATATGTACAAAGCCATATTCGAATGATGTCTCAAGGCTAAACAAGCATGTTCAAGTCTTTTATTTGCAATTCGAATCAAATCTTCATCATGATGAAAGTTTCGGATTCCATGCGCCATTTGGGCTAAGTTGCTAGTCAAAGCCATTATCTATCTTAGTATTATTTATAAATATATGTTATTTAGTTTGTTATGTGTTTGGACTGTTAATGTTAATTATTAAGCTCAAATTCAGTTTATTTTAAATTAAGTTAAAATAAGTTTAGTCTTGTGGCCAAACACTCTATTTAGGGTTACTTATTTCTTATAACCTTAAATATCCAGCCACATGCTCCTATGGAAACATTCATTACTCTTTGAATGAAATAAAAATTGAGAGAGTTTCTCTTGTTTTGATTCTTACTTGAATTAAGATTCTTACAATCCAAGTTAATTACTTTGAGAGTATTTTGTTCTAAGATTCTATTTTACAAGTTGAAATTGGGTTGCAGACTTGGGTAAATTTGATTTAACTTTTCAAGAAGTTACTTCCATGCGTAAAAATATTGGGTCTCAAGTTTAATATGCTCGGGATTCGTATCAGATCTTCACGACGAGTAACAAGATGTGGAGCCTACCTCAAAAAGTAGTAATTTTTTTAATCTGTATCACGTTTAACAATTCCAGCCCCAAAAATCGTACGTTTTCAACTTCTTCGTTTTTGAAATAAAATACAACATCATGATCCTGACCTAATGCCTAGTAACAAGATATGCAGCCTGTCTCGAAACGAAATTGTTTTTGAAGTCTGTATCGCGTTTGACAATTCCGGTCTCAAAAATTGTACGTTTTCAATTTCTTTATTTTCAATATAAAATGCACTATAAGGATCTTCACACGATCATAAGTAGCAAGAAGTGTAGGTCGTCTCGAACTGAAGTCATTTTTCGAGTCTATATCGTGTTTAACAATTTTGGCCCTGAAAATTATACGTCTTGAAAATATTCGTTTTTTGAATAAACTACACTGTTCGATTTTCACAATTCCAATCTTAAAAGTCATACGTTTTCAACTTCTTTATTTTCGAAATAAAATATACCATAACGATACTCACGCGATGCTGAATGCCTAGAGGTATGGCCCGTCTTAAAACAAAATCATTTTCTAACTCTGTATCACGTTTGACAATTCAACCACAGAAAATAGTATATTTTTGAGTTCTCTATTTTCTAAATAAAATGCATCGTAACGATCAAGATGCGATGTTGAGTAACAAGACGTGTAGCTTGTCTCGAAATAAAGTCGTTTTTTGAGTTTATATCATGTTTGACAATTCTTGCCCCTAAAATTCAACTTCTCTATTTTCCAAATAAAATGTAAGGATACTCACGCAATGATGAGTAGCAAGATGTGCGATCCGTCTCGAAACAAAGTCGTTTCTTGAGTCCGCATCACGTTTGACGATTCCGGTCCTAAAAATCGAACATTTTCAAATTTTTCGTTTTTGAAATAAAATGCACCGTAAGAATCCTCATGTAATGCCGAATAACAAGACGTACGGCCCTTCTCGAAATGAAGTTGTTTTTCGAATCCATATCACGTTTGACGATCCCGACCCCGAAAATCGTACCTTTTCAACTTGTCTGATTTTGAAATAAAATGTGCCTTAAGTATCTTCATGTGATGCTGAGTAACAAGACTTACGGCCCATCTTAAAACAAAGTCATTTTGTGAGTTAGTTTCACGTTTAACAATTTCGGTACCGAAAATCGTACATTTTCAATTTCTCTGTTTTCGAAACAAAATGTACCATAGGAATCCTCACATGATGTTGAGTACCAAGACGCGAGGCCCGTCTCGAAACGAATTTGTTTTTCAAGACCGGTTCGAGTTTGACAATTTTGCCTCGAAAATCGTACGTTTTCAACTTCTTTATTTTTGAAATAAAATACAACGTAACAATCCTAACGCGATGCTAAGTAGCAAGATGTTCGACTTGTCTTGAAAAGAAATCGTTTTTCGAGTACGTATCTTGTTTGACAATTCCAGTTGCGAAAATAATACGTTCTCAATTTCTCCGTTTTCGGAACAAAGTGCACTGTAAGGATTCTCACACGATGCTGAGTAGCAAGACATGTGGCTAATCTCGAAATGAGGTAGTTTTTCAAGTTCGTATCACGTTTGACAATTCCAGCCCTGAAAATCGTATATTTTCAACTTCTCTATTTTCGAAATAAAATGCACCATAACGATTCTAACAAGATGCTGATTAACAAGACATATGGCCCGTGTCGAAACGAAGCCGTTTTCTGAGCCTATATCACGCTTGACAATTCTGACCTTGAAAATTGAACCTTTTCAACTTCTCCGTTTTTGAAATAAAATATACCGTAAGGATCCTCATGCGATGTAGAGTAATAAGACTAACGGCTTGTCTCACAATGAAGTCATTTTTTGAGTCTGTATCATGTTTGATAATTCTGGCCCTGAAATCTTACATTCTCAACATCTCTGTTTTCTATATGAAATGCACCGTAAGGATCCTTACGAGATGATGAGTTACAAGACGTGTGGCCTATCTCGAAATGAAGTCGTTTTTTGAGTTCGTATCGCGTTTGACAATTTTGGCCCAAAAATTGTATATTTTTAACTTCTCTGTTTTTGATATAAAATACACTATAAGGATTCTCACGCGATAATGAGTAACAAGAAGTGCAACCCATCTCGAAATGAAGTCATTTTTTTAGTCCTTATCACATTTGACAATTCTGGTCCTGAAAATCGTACATTTTCAATTTTTCCGTTTTTGAAACAACATCATTGTTAAAGATCTTCACGCGGTGCTGAGAGACAAGGCATGTCATCCGTGTCAAAATGAGCTAGTTTTTTGAGTTCTTACACGTTTTACAGTTCCGCCCCGAAAATCATACATTTTCATTTTCTATGTTTTTTTAAAAAAAAATACACCATAACAATCCTAACGCGATGCTGATTAACAAGACGTGCGACCTGTCTCGAAACGAAGTCTTTTTTAGAGTCCGTATCACGTTTGATAATTCCGACTCTGAAAATCGTACGTTTTCATTATCTCTGTTTTAGAAATGAAATATACCGCAACGATCCTCACGCGATGCAGAGTACCAAGAGGTGCGGTCCGTCTAGAAATGAAGTTGTTTTTCGAGTTCGTATCATATTTGCCAATTTTGGCCCTGAAAATCGTATATTTTTAACTTTTTAATTTTCGAAATAAAATGCAGCTTAAGGATCCTGACGCGATGTTGAGTAGCAAGACATGCAGTCCGTCTCGAACTGAAGTTGTTTTTTTTTGAGTCTGTATCAAAGGGAACATCTTTAGACAACAAATTACATAATGGACTACTTATTTTAGAGAAATCTTTAATGAATTGTCTATAAAATCCTACATGTTCTAAGAAACTCCTAATTCCCTTAACACAGAAGTAAAGGATGGTAATTTAGCAATCAAATCAATTTTCGCCTTATCAACTTCAATGCCTCTACTAGAAATAACATGCCCTAACACAATGCCTTGCTACACCATAAAATGACTTTTTTCCTAACTAAGTGTCAAATTACATTTAATGCATCTCTCAAGAACCAAAGTCAAGTTATGGAGACAATCATCAAATGAAATTCTAAAAACTGAAAAATCATCTATAAATACATCAATGAATTTCTCCACCATATCCGAAAAAATTGACATCATGCATCTTTGGAATGTTGCAAGAGCGTTGCATAAACCGAACGGCATCCTCTTAAAGGCAAACGTTCCAAATGGGCAAGTGAATGTTGTCTTCTCTTGATCCTCTGGTGCAATCGGCACTTGATAATAACTCGAAAGACCATCAAGAAAACAATAAAAATCATGCCCTGCCAATTTTTCCAACATCATATCAATAAATGGAAGTGGAAAATGATCTTTTTTTGTAACTGAATTCAACTTTCTATAATCAATGCACATTCTCCACCCAATAGTCATTCTAGTCAATACCAACTCATTATTTTCATTCCTCACCACTGTAATGCCTGATTTTTCGGCACAACATGAACCGGACTAACCCATTGCAAATTACGATTTAATCTCCTTTGAGGTTCTCTCGCAGGTTTAGCATTATCCTCTAAAATAATTTTATGCATGCACATTGCAAGACTAATGCCTTTAATGTCACTTATACTCCATCCTATAGCTTTCCTAAGTCGGCTAAGCTCTCTTACAACTCTCTCTTCTTAGGTTTGGGTCAAAGTAGATGAAATGATTACAGGGTATGTATCCCCCTCTCCCAAAAATATGTATTTAAGATGTTTATGCAATTCTTTAAGTTCAATTTTAGATGAAGTGATTTCTGCCCTTGGTAAGGATTTTGGTAGCTCTAAGGGTTTGCTAGGTTCTTCTGAAATTGCTTTAGCTTTATCTAGCATCTCATGGTATCCCTTAGTCTCTTCTTCAAGTGTTTCTTCTACTCTCTCACCAACAAGTGCAACTTCAAGCTTATCCTCCATTTCTTCCTGCAAATAAGTGCTATAAACGAGTGAGTCTATACAATCAATAAAAGAGCACTCATCTTTAGTAGAAATAAAAGGAATTGATAAAGAATCAAACACTTTAAATTGGACAGTTTCTCCCAAGACCTTCATTGATAACCTCCTATTTTGGACATCAATAATTGCCTTGGTGGTTACCATAAATGGTCTACCAAGAAGAATTGTATGCTCTTTGTCCTTTGAGAGTGTTCCTTCCATCTCCAAAACCACAAAATCCACTCGTACAATGAGCTTGTCTACTTGCACCAACAAATCCTCAATTATTCCCTTTGGATATTTAACTAACCTATCCGCAAGTTGAAGTGTCATAGTTGTAGGCTTAAACTTCCCTAAACCCAGTTGCAAGTATATGGAGTATGGCATTAGATTAATACTTGCTCCTAAGTCTAGCATGGCTTTAGCTATCTTCTTGCCTCCCATAGTTATGTTTATGTTGAAACTTTCAAGATCTTTCAATTTTGGAGGCAAATTTTGTTGAAGCACTGCACTAGCAACTTCTAAGACCATGATTTTCTCATTTTTCTCATATCTTCTCTTTTTGGTGTTGAGTTCCTTAAAAAAATTTTGCATATGATGGTATATTTCTAATAACATCCAAAAGAGGTAAGTTAATATCAATCTTAGAAAGCATCTCAAAAATCTCATAAAATTGTTTATCTTACTTATTTTCTCTTAAACGGTGCGGATAAGGAATTGGAGGGCTATAAGGCTCGGTTGCCTTATGAAGGGGTTGAGTAGAAGCTAAATCCTTCTCTTCGTTCTTCTTAGAATGCTTAGAAGGTTGGGGATTTTTAGCTTGTTCTTCTTTAGAAACTTCTTGCTCCCCATTTTCTGCATCAAGTGGTAAATCATTAGAATTTTCATTATCAAAATGTTTGTTAATAATTTTACCACTTCGTAAGACTGTAACAGCTTTCACTTGCTCGGGTTGGCTAGGTAGCTATCCTTTATGATGACCTTACATGTGTTTTGCAAGTTGCCCAACTTGCATTTCTACCCTCTTCATGGATGCTTCTAAGGAATCCAACCTTCGATTATGTCTCTCATGGTTTTCTTTACTGACTTGAATGAAGGTGTTCAAGCTCTCCTCCAATGTTGGTCATCTAGGTTATTCAGGTGGCATGGCTTGGATTTGATGTTGAATTGGCCTTGAGTTTTGAGCATATGTTGGATTGTTATTAGTCTTCCAAGAGAAATTCGGATGATTTCTCCAACCTGAGTTATATGTATTTGCAAAAAGATCATGTCTTGGCCTAGGTTGGTAAGACTCCATCAAATTAGCTTGTTCTTGTTCACCACCTATGTAAGAATCACAAGACAAAGAACAAGTGTTAGCATTATGCCCATAAATACCACAAATTGCACATACCATATGAGTTGGCTGGTTATTGGTCGTAAAGAGTTTGACTTGCTTAGTCAATTCAGCAAGTTACATTGCCATTTCATTGTTGGAGCTTAAATCATGCACCCCAACGCTCCTTCCTCTTGCGCTCTTTTGCTGCAAATTTGCACCAAACAGTTCGTATAGCTCATATGTTTCTTTTGTGATCTTTTCTCCCATGGCTCCACCGACGACATTATCAACCGTATATTGACATTGTTGTGTCAATCCATCATAGAAAAATTGGTTTTGTAGCTGCAGCGGAAAATGATGGTGAGGACATTGGGTAAGAAGCATCTTGAATCTATCCCATGGAAAGGGTCTCCCTCCATTTGAGAAAAGGTAGCGATTTTAGTCCTTAACTCGGTGGTCTTTTGGTGAGAGTAAAATTTTCTCATGAATTTATTGTAAACCACTTCCCATGTAGTTAAAGATGTTGGTAGAAGAGTCATTAACCAAGCTTTAGCTCTATCTTTCAGTGTATAGGAAAAACACCTCATCCTAAGTTGATCCTCGATTAATCCTTGTAAAGAAAAAGTTTGCACTATCGCATAAAAGTCCCTAATGAAAATCAAAGGGTCTTTGTTAGGAATTCCATAAAAAGAGGGCAACATGGAATAATGTATGTTTTTTATCTCATAATTTCATGCAGCATCCTCCAATTGTATGCAAGATGTAGAAGTGCTAACGATCGGCCTTACATACTCCTTCATCACCCTTGGTCTTTCAGCTATTTTCGTTGTTTGGGGCTCCATGCTTGTTGTTTTCTCAACAATTTTTTCTTCTTATTCAGTACGTAATTGATATCCTCAGCTAGTTGTCTCAAGTTTTCCTTTATTCTTAAAATATTATCCCTTTTCTCCCCAAAATATCCTCTTAGGGAATTGTCACCGTGCATGTATCTAATAAAAGGAAAAAAAATTAAGCTACAAAGAAACAAAATAAAATAGCAATAAATGAAACACTCAAAACAAATAAAAAAATAGCAATAAAGAAAACAAATATAGAATTTAAACCACAATTCCCCAGCAACGGCGCCAAAAACTTGATGTAGAAATTTTAAATGCTCGCAAGTGCACGAATCATTAATAACTAGTGATAAGTTCACCCGAGGTCGATCTCTCGCAGAATTGCAATGGTTTAAATTCTTATTATTTCCTGTTAATTACTAATTTAAGCAAACATAAAATTGTAAATACTTTAATGCAATTAAATGACAATTTCAAATTATTTCAATTGAAATGATTAAATAGCTAAATTACAAGAATTTGAAATCTATAAAATTTTGTTGAATTCAATGAAATTAGATGGGGTTTGGCTAATTATCTAATCTGGTATTGAAATATAAGGTGAATTAAATAACCATTATGTATTTTAAATTATTGGTTTTTCCACTAAAGTTAGAGAATTCCAATGATCATGGTAATTCTCACTTACAGTTAATTAAATATATTCTTGATATGAGGCTTCTACTTAATTAATTGTATTGTTATAAGGAAATCATTTAACCATTTAAATCAAACCAACTCAATGGATTCAATTTAAATACTTGTTCAAAAGAGTTTAATTAAGGTAAGATGATGTTTCTAATACCTTAATTCTCAAATTAATTTCAATCACAAATAATTGATAGCAAATCCACAACAAGTAATCAAAATTATACAGATCAATGAATAAGAAATAATCTCAACCTTCAAATTAATCACATTTCACAAAATATTCAATATCATTTCAATAGCAAAGCCGAACTCCCAAAATATGTTTACACTTCCATTTTTAAATTCAAATCTATGAATTTAATTACAAAAGTTCCAAAACATATTTGAAAAATAAACAAACTAAAAGAAAGCTTCCCTTTTTGAAGGTTCACTACCAAGTTTTTTAAAGAAGATGATAATTCTGCCTAGTAAGAATGTCCTCTTCAATCTAACAGTCCTCTTCAATCTAACAATCCTCTCCCTTCAATAATGAAAAACTCACTCTTTAGAAAACCCTATTATTCATCAAATTCTTCCCCAATTCGTTCTCAGCACAGCAACCTTTCTAAAAGTCATCCCTCTTACTCATTTTATCAACAAGTTATTCAAAATTTACTCTCACATGTCAAGAAAAGTCTGTCTCCCCAATTGTCTTCTTTCTAACTGGAGTTTTGACCCTTAAAACTTCAACATTTGCTTTCTTTTTGAAATGTAGGGCTATAAATCATTATGTCTAGTTTTCAAATTATTTTGTATCACCCAAATACGTGTATTAAAGGCAAAGTTATGCTAGAAAATACAGACTATGTTCAACAAACACGGGCTTTCAAGCATTTTCGGTTTGTTTTTGGGTTTTCTACAATAATTCTTACAAATAATAAAAAGAAGCTCAAAGTAATAAAATTTTAAGATAAAATACATGAATAAAGGACATAAACATAACAAAATAATAAGACAAATATTGATTTATCAGGGTATTGGATAACTGGGGTAGAAGTTAACAGTTCCTTTAACTTATCAAATGCCTTTTTATATGCCTCATTAAATTCAAAAGCCACATCCTTTTGTAGCAACTTGCATAGGGGTAGTGCTATTTTGAAGAAGTCCTTGATGAATCTTCAGTAAAAACCTGCATGTCCAAGAAAAGAATGAACTTCCCGCACACTAGTGGGGTAAGGTAAAGATTGAATAATATCAACTTTAACTTTATCTACCTCAATTCCCTTAGATGAAACAACATGGCCTAGAACTATACCTTGTTCAATCATAAAATAACATTTTCAGAATTTAGCATAAGGTTAGTTTCTATGCATCTTTGAAGAATAAGTGTAAGGTTATGCAAACAATTATCAAAGGAGTCTCCATAAACTGTGAAATCATCCATAAACACTTCTATAATATACTCAATATAATCTGAAAATATGCTAAACATACATCTTTGGAAAATCGTTGGGACATTGCAAAGGCCAAAAGGCATACGACGATATGCAAAAGTCTCGAATGGGCATGTAAAAGTCATCTTTTCTTGATCTCTGGAGCAATTGCAATATGAAAATAACCTAAATAACCATCAAGGAAACAATAGTAAGAATGACCAGACAACCTTTCAAGCATTTGATCAATAAAAGGTAAAGGGAAGTGGTCCTGCGGGTTACAGCATTTAATTTTCTATAATTTATACAAACCCGCCACCCATTCTGAACACGAGTAGGAACTAGTTCATCATTTTGATTTTTCACAACAGTTATTCCAATTTTTTTTGGGACCACTTGAATTGGGCTAACCCAATTGCTATCCGAAATAGGATAAATCACTCCAACTTCAAGAAGTTTGATGACCTATTTCTTCACTACGTCCATCATGGGTGGGTTCAATCTTCTATGTGGTTGACGGGAAGGTTTTGCACCCTCTTTAAGTAAGATATGATGCATGCATATAGATGGGCTAATTCCTTTAATATCCACAATTGTCCAACCAATAGCCGTCTTATGCTCCTTAAGAACCTGCACAAGCTTTTCTTCTTGCAGTGCACTAAGTTTACTAGAGATGATCACAGGTAACGTTCCTTCGTCTCTAGGGAACACGTACTTGAGGTGACTAGAGAGAGGCTTCAAATCTGAAATAGGGGCCTGCAAAACAGAGAGTAAAAGTCTCTTGTTAGGAATTGGTAACGTAATATTAAGACCGTTGCAACTTCGGAAAATCATTCAATGCTGCGATAGTTTCTCACAAACCAATACTTAAGGCCAACTCCTTGTTCTCTTTCTCAAGATTCTCACTAATGGCAATTTCTAATCTATCTTTTCCTTCAAGTTCAAAGACTTCTTGTGCTAAAAAATCAATAACATCAATAGAATAAAAGGATTATCATCACCAAGATATTTCATGGCATCATAAATATTAAACTCAACAATTTTACCATCAAATTCCATGGTGAGTGTGCCACTATGAACATCTATCTTAGTCTTGGATGTCTTTAAGAATGGTCTTCCTAACAAAATATAAGTGGTTTTGACACAGTAGTATTCGAATATCAAGAGTAGAACTTAAGTGCCAATATGTTCAAAAAGATTACCCTAATTTACTAAGTTATGAAGACACTGTCAGAGGGATGATTTCAAAATTTAAACTATATCCACTAAAGCAATATTTCAGAACAAGATTGTTGCCACAGAAAGTTGAAGAAGTAAGCTTTTTATAAAATTTTACGGTTTCGTATTTGGAATTCTCTAGAGAAAGTTATGATAACTTCTTCACAACATATTCATTTTCAAAGTAGAATTAGAATGCACGGAATTCAAAGATTTTTTAGCTTAAATTCAATTTGTTTTGTTTAATTTCTAGATAATAGAAGGATTTGGTGAGTTGTAATTCAAAGCCTTAACTGTTTTGGTTATTTTCAATGAATTTTAAATGTTTGTATTTATTTGTTAAAGTTAGATAATGGTTGTTAGTCTAACCATTGAAATTTTTTGGAATTGTTGGCCTAATTTTTGACATTCTTTTCTTGTAAGAGCCTATATAAAGGCTTCAAGCTTGTAGTATTAAAATTAAGTTATTTTGAGTTGAGTTTAATAAAATTCTTGTGTTTTATACTCTGTATTTCTTGGAAAATTTTCCATAGAATGGTGAGTGTTTTCTTTAAAGCTCTACAACCATTAATAACAATTTTAGGGTAGTGTTTCTGTATCCCTTTGTTGTTAATATTAGAAATAAAGCTTAGTATTCTATTTTTCCTTAGCAAACATTAATCTTCCCACATACCTCCATTCTCCGGTATCAGGTTTGATCATCATTCTCTATATCAAGCACATAGAAATCGATAGAAAAAATTAAATTATTAACTTGCACAACAACATCCTCAACTACACCTTTAGGATAGGCATTAGATCGATTAGCCAATTGAATCACAACACTAGTTTTATTCAAAGGTCCAAGTTTCAAAGAAACATATATAGAATATGGCATAACATTGATAGAAGCTCTTAAATCTAACATGATCTTCTCAAATCTAGTGTTACCTATCGTACAAGAGATAGTAAACATATCTGGATCTTTGCACTTCGCAGGGAGTTTTCTTTAAATAGCTGCAGAAACATTCTCTCCTACTCTCACCTTAAGTTTCTGTTTCCTTTTAATTGTACATAGTGCTTTCAAGAATTTAGCATAACGATGCACTTATTTAATAACATCTAAAAGTGGAATATTTACCTCACATCTACGAAATGTCTCATGTAAATCTTTATTTTACTCATCTTTTCTAAATTCTGCTAAAGCCTGAGGAAAAGGAGGTACTAGTTTATAATTAGAAGGAGGTAAAAACTTACGCTTAGGTTCATCATTGTCATTAGGTATGTTTCTATCTACAATGACGTTCTTCTCCTTTTCTTGCTTCGATGATGTAAGGGATGCCTTTATTGGAATCTCAACCTCTTTACCATTTCTCAAAACGATTGCATTTGCATTTTCTCTGGGATTTACAACCGTTTGAGAAGGTAACTTCCCAGAACTTTACACCTCTAGCTGACTAATTGCAATTGCCATCTGACCCATCTAATTGTCTAGACTTTGAATACTGGCCCTAGCCTCTTGTTGAAATAGTTTCGTCTCTTGTTGAAATTGCAAAGTATTAGTGGCAAGAGACTTGACAATATCTTCTAAAGACATACTAGAATTAAAAGTTTGGCCCAGTTGTTGTCTGGAGGGTATGGTTGCTTATATTGCTGGAAATTTGGGCTGTTTTGAGTTACGGATTGATTTACTTGTGGATTCCCATATCTAAGATTAGGGTGATCCCTCCATCCAAGATTATACGTGCTCAAATAGGGATTATACTTCCTTTGCGGTTGTCCAAGAAAATCACCCGCAGCATTCACTTGCTCAATAGGCTCGTCTTGAAGAGTTGGGCATATATCAGTTGGATGACCTTCTATCAAACAAATCCCACAAACCTTTACCGTTTGCATATTACCTATAGCCATTTGACGAATGAGAGAAGTCAGACTGGCAATTTGTTGTTCAAGGGAGGAAATACTTACTTCATTAACATGCTTTGATGGAGGGTCAAGCCTAGTGTCAAATTGTTGAGAGTTGGCTGCCATATTTGCAATCAAGTTTCTTGCGGCCTCGGGAGTTTTATCCACCAATGCTCCTCTACTAGCAGTATCAATCATGTTCCTATCAGTGGGTAAAAGGCCCTCATAAAAATACTGAATCAGTAACTACTCGCTAATTTGATGATGGGGGCAGCTTGCATATAATTTCTTGAAATGTTCCCAATATTTATGTAGGGACTCTCCATTGTGTTGCCTTATACCACAAATTTCTTTTCAAATGTTGGCTGCCCTTAAAGCTAGAAAATATTTTTCCAAAAATAACCTTTTCATCTCATTCCATGTGGTAATACTCCCGGAGGGTAGATAATAGAGCCAATCCTTAGCTGAGTCCTTCAAAGAAAATAGAGAAGCTTTTAATTTAATTTGCTCTTCAGTCACCCTCGTGGTTTTTATACTCGTGCATACCACATGAAGCTCTTTTAGATGCTTTTGAGGATCTTCACCTGCAAGGCCATGAAAAGTGGGTAGGAGATGTATTAGTCTAGATTTTAACTCAAAAGTAGTAGTAGCATCTTAAGTAGGGAAAGTTATAGAAAAAGGGATGCTGATTCAAATCAAGGGTAGCAAGCTCTTTCAAAGTTCGATTTCCAGCTATGAATTCCTCCTCTTCTAAATTAGAATTGCTAGCAAATATGGAATCAGGAGCTAGATTGTTCTCTTCAGAATTTGTCCGAGCTTCTCACCTTAACCTGCGCAAAGTTTTCTCTATTTTTCGGTTGATGCAAATGAAGTTGTGCAACCATGTAAACAAGAGGAGAACCTCATAGATAAAGTTGGAGATACTCAATTACAGTATTTATATGATTCACTAAGCGTACCGAGTGGATCGATTACAAGAGTTACAGTCAAGACATTGGAATGTGTCTTAAATGAACTAATTAAAAAGATGTGTAATTCAAATACAATTCAAGATACATGTCTTGAATAATTAGACTCAGTGAACATCATTCAAGTGACTGGAATCCAAAAAGACTAATATGAAAATATTTGAAAATTATAGTCCATTTATGTAATTTTAAGAATCTTAAAATTATGTAATCACTTACATCATACACATTCGACGTCATTGCTTACGTTTTCATGTTTGAAATTTATAAATTTTAAAAGTCATAAAATTTGAATTTATTTTGTCAAATTGTTAAGTAAGATTGATAACCTAACTTTTGACATTTTCCCTTTGTATTTGCCTATAAAAAAACTTTCATTTCTTGAAATGAGACAAGCAATTTTGAGTGTTAATTATTTCTTATAAGTTTTTGTTCTTGAGCTCTTCAAGTTTAATTTCTTGTAGCGTTCAAAATAACCAAATTTATCATCTAAATTCTTAAGTATTTTCTGAAAGATTCATGGTGTGGCGTTTGAATAAATCATAGTCTTGGTTCTTATCTAGATAGGTATCGGGTCAAAACTCAATAAATTTGAGTTTTGGGAAAAATCTTGGAGTTTCTTACTACATTCGGTGTTGGTTTCATCACGTTATTGACGAGGTTCGTATCATTTGGTATCAGAGTTTTGATTCCAAGGCAAGTTTAAATTATCTTTTACATTTCCGTTTTTCCTTTACATTTTCAATTAGAATTCTTAAAAAAAAAATAAATAAAAAAATTATATATTGTGGCCAAATTCCTCCTTGATTGGTCCAAATTCCAATTTTGTGTTTTACTTCTTTCAATTTATTTTGAGTTCATATTTTCATTTCTATTTCCTAAAAAAAAAAAGAAATAAAGCAAAAAAAAGAGAGAATTGTTGTTATCTATTATATTCATAATTTCTTGTAGTATTGGTTTCATATTCCTTATTGTTGATCCAATATTATCATTGCTTACATCAATTTCTTAAGAATTGCTTATTGAATTTTGTGATTTGTTTTGATTGCTTCTTATCTTAAAATTGCCACTGAAATTTTGATTTAGAGTGTACGAGCGTGAGAATATTTGAGTGCTCAAATACGAGAGTGAGTGAAAACACGTGAGGGAGTGCTTGTGAGGTTTTTAACTTTGTTTTGCAGATTTTAAATATGTCTCACAATCAAGAAGAA
Source organism: Azadirachta indica (assembly GCA_022749755.1). NCBI lineage: Eukaryota > Viridiplantae > Streptophyta > Magnoliopsida > Sapindales > Meliaceae > Azadirachta > Azadirachta indica. The sequence continues at coordinate 365,658 of CM040451.1, read as the reverse complement.
AATTCAACCTCGGGGGTACAACAACCAATCACCCCGAACCTACAATTGCAGACGTTAGTGGGGAAGATGAGACGGTTGATGAGGGCTGAGTTAGAACTAATCCATGAGAGGATGGATAGGTTGGAAGAAGAGACATCAAAAGGGCAACATCAAAACTCTTCCATTAGACAACCGCCTAGGCAAGTGCAATTAAGGGTACAATGGGGTAATGTTGAGGATGATGAGGAGTTAGATGAATCACCAATGAACCGGGGCAGGAATTTGCATGGTTATGGGAATAGATAAGCTAGTTGGGTAGATCTATGTTGGATAATGATTTAGGAAGTATTAAGGTAAAAATTCCACCGTTCCAAGGTAGAAACGATTATGCTATTATTTGATGGGATCAATTATTGAAGGATAGGAAAAGAAATCAAGAATGTCTTGTTGAAACATGGGACGAGATGAAGACAATAATGAGAAGACGTTTCATTCCAAGCTACTACCATCGGGAGTTGTTCAACAAATTGCAGCGTCTAACTCAAAGATCTAAAAGGGTAGATGAATACTACAAAGAGATGGAGGTTGCTATGATCCGAGCAAATGTAGAGAAGGATAAAGAAGCTATCATGGCTAGATTTTTACATGGTTTAAATCGTGAGATCGTAAATGTGGTGGATATGTAACATTATATAGAGTTGACAAATATGGTACATCAAGCCATCAAAGTTGAGCAACAATTGAAGTGAAGAAACATGGTCAGGAGAGGAGCAAGCACGACTGCTACAAACTCATTGAGATCAACTCCTAAACGGCAGGAATTTCCATTAATAAATAATTCCGAAGCTTCTAAGGATGCTAAACAAGTTGTGCCACAAAAATAAGGTAACATTGAATCCACTACTTCTAGAAATCATGACATTAAGTGTTTTAAATATCAAGGCAGAGGTTATATAGCTAGCCAATGCTCAAATAAAAGAGTAATGGTGATCAATGCTCAAGGGGCGGTTGAGTCGGAAGGAGAAGATGAAAACGAAATAGAAGACATGCCATCCCTTGAAGATAACTACGAAGGGTAATATGCTGCGGAAGGAGAATTATTAGTGACAAGATGAGCTCTTAGCACACAGATTAAGGAAGAAGAAAATGATCAGCGGGAGAACTTGTTTCATACTTGGTGTTTCATCAACAATAAAGTTTGCAGCGTTATAATTGATGGAGGAAGTTGCACCAACGTGGTTAGCACTGAATTAGTGGAGAAATTATCGTTACGTACCATGAAATATCCACGACCGTATCGGCTTCAATGGCTAAACAATTATGGAGAAATCAAGGTAACAAAACAAGTATTGGTGGCATTTTCTATTGGCAAGTACGAGGATGAGGTGCTTTATGACGTGATTCCTATGCATGCATGTCACATTCTATTGGGTAGACCATGGCAGTATGATCGACGAGTTACACACAACAGTTTTATCAATAAATGCTCTTTTACCATCAAAGGCAACCTATATCACTTGTACCATTGACTCCAAAACAAATTCTTAAAGACCAATTAAAGATACAAAAAGCGAGTGAAAAGAAAAAAGAAAACGAGAAAGGCAAATATGTGAAAGACAGTGAGAGGAAAAATGAGAGAGTTGCAACGTTGATGTGTGAGAGAGAGGAAAAATACAATTTTGTTGCAAAAACAAGTGAGATTAAGAGAGCTTTACTTTCACAACAGCCCCTTATAGTACTTATGTACAAGGAGACCTTTTTGTGTACTGACGATTTTGCCGGATCCTTACTAAGTAATGTTCTGTTTCTTTTGCAGGAATTCGAAGATGTCTTTCCTGAAGAGGTGCCCCCAATTTACTTCCAATTCGAGGAATTGAACATCAAATTGATTTTATACCTGGTGCAACAATTCTGAATCAACCAGCTTATAAAAGTAATCCCAAGAAGACAAAAGAACTTCAACGACAAGTTAATAAGCTGATGGAGAAATGGTATGTTAGAAAAAGTATGAGTTTTTGTGCTGTTCCGGTGCTACTAGTGCCTAAGAAAGATGGGACATGAAGGATGTGTGTTGATTGCCGAGCCATCAAAAATATTACGGTAAAATATTGACATCTCATTCCTCGATTAGATGACATGTTAGATGAATTGCATGGATCTTGTGTGTTTTCTAAAATTGATCTTAAGAGTGGATACCATCAAATTAGGATTAAAGAAGGGGATGAGTGGAAAACTGCATTTAAAACAAAATATGGTTTGTATGAATGGTTAGTTATGCCTTTTGGGTTAACTAATGCACCTAGTATTTTTATGAGACTTATGAGCCATGTTTTGCGTGCTTTCATTGGCAAATTCGTAGTAATCTATTTTGACGATATCTTGATTTATAGCAAAAACTTAAATGATCATGTTGAACATTTAAAACTTGTTTTACGGGTTTTAAGGAAAGAAAGGTTATTTGCTAATTTTAAGAAATGTACATTTTGCACAGATAAGCTTGTGTTTTTTGGTTTTGTTGTAAGTGCTAAAAGGATTGAGGTCGATGAGGAGAAGGTGAAGGCAATTCAAGAATGGCCAATGCCTACTTCGACGAATCAAGTAAGAAGCTTTCATGGATTGGCCAGTTTTTATCTACGCTTGGTTCGACATTTTAATAGCATAGTTGCACCTTTAACCAAAGTCATCAAGAAGAATGTTCCGTTTAAGTAGGGAAAAAAACAAGAAAAGGCATTCAAACTTATCAAAAAAAAATTGACTAATGCATCTTTACTTGTTTTACCTAACTTTGCTAAAACATTTGAGATAGAGTGTGATACTTCAGGTACAGGAATCGGAGGCGTACTAATACAAAAAGGAAGACCGATTGTGTACTTTAGTGAGAAACTAAATGGCGCGACTTTAAACTATCTCACTTACGACAAAGAATTATGTGCATTAGTTCGAACTCTAGAAACTTGGCAGCATTATCTTTGGCCCAAAGAGTTTGTGATTCATATGAATCATGAATCCTTGAAACATTTAAAGGCGCAGCAAAAATTAAGCAGATGTCATGCCAAATGGGTGGAGTTCATTGAGACATTTTCTTATGTGATCAAATACAAACAAGGCAAAGAAAATATAGTTGCTAATGCACTATCACGCAGGTACGCTTTACTTTCAACTATTGATGCTAAATTGCTTGGATTTGAGTACATTAAGGAATTGTATGCAACGCACTCTAATTTTTGTGACTTATTTAAGAATTGCACTAAGAGAGCATGTGGAAAGTTCTATTTGCATGATCGTTTCCTATTTCGAGAAAATAAATTGTGTGTTTCATATTCATCCTTGCGTGGCTTACTTGTTTGATAAGCACACGGTGGTGATTTGGCGTAGCTAAGACTTTACACATATTGCATGCCCATTTCGAGTAGTAGAACGCATCAATGACAATGCTCACAAACTTGAACTACCAGGCGAGTATGAGGTTAATACAACCTTTAATGTTTCTGACTTATCTCCTTTTGATGTAGGTAGCGATTTGAGGACAAATCCTTTTCAAGAGGGGGAGAATGATGCAAATGAAGTTGTGCAACCATGTAAACAAGAGGAGAACCTGAGACATAAGGTTGGAGACACTCAATTACAGCATCTATATGATTCACTAAGCATGCCAAGTGGACCAATTACAAGAGGTAGAGCCAAGACATTGGAAAGTGCCTTAAATGGACTAATTAAAAATATGTGTGATTCAAATACAATTTAAGAAACACGTCTTGAAGAATTAGGCTCAGTGAACATCATTCAAGCGAGTGAAGTCTAAAAAAACTAATATGAAAATGTTTGAAAATTATAGTCCATTTATATAATTTTAAGAATCTTAAAATTGTGTAATCACTTATATTATACACATTCAATGTCATTGTTTACGTCCTATATATGACATCATTGCTTACATTTTCATGTTTGAAATTTGTAGGTTTTAAAAGTCGTAAAATTTGAATTTATTTTGTCAAATTATTAGGTAAGATTGATAACTTAACTTTTGACATTTTTCTTTTGTATTTGCCTATAAAAAAGCTTTCATTTTTTAAAATGAGACAAGCAATTTTGAGTGTTAAATTATTCCTTATAAGTTCTTATTCTTAAACTTTCAAGCTTAATTTCTTGTGGCGTTCAAAACAACCAAACTTATCATCTAAATTCTTAAATATTTTTTTAAGGATTCTTAATATGGCATTTGAGTAAATCATAGTCTTTGTTCTTATCTAGATAGGTATCAGGTCAAAACTCAATAAACTTGCGTCTTGGGGAAAATCTTGGGGTTTTTTACTACATTCAGTGTTAGGTTTCGTCACGTTATTGGCGAGATTCGTATCAAAATGAGTCCAAAAGAGCATGAAGAGTTATAAAGATAAGTTGATGAGTGACACAAGAATGTCTGAACATCAAGAGCAGAACTTAAGTGCCAATAAGTTCAAGAAAATTACCCTAATTTACTAAGTTGTAAAGACACTGTCAGAGGGGAATTTTAGAATTTAAATTGTATTCACTGAAGTAACATTTTAGAAAAAGATTAATACCACTAGAAAGTTGAAGAAGTAAGCCTTCTATAAAATTTTATGATTTAGCATTTGATGTTCTCTAGAGAAAGTTATGATAACTTCTTCACAACATGTTCATTTTCAAGATAGAATCTGGATACATGGATTTTAAAGATTGTTTACCTTAAATTTAATGTGTTTTATTTAATTTCTAGATAAATGAAGGATTTGGTGAGTTGTAATTCAAAGTCTTAACTGTTTGGGTTTATTTTTAAAGAGTCTTAAATGTTTGTATTCATTTGTCAAAGTTAGGTAATGGTTGTTGGTCTAACCATTGAAATTTCTATTAATTGTTGGCCTAACCTTTAACATTTCTTTTCTTGTAAAAGTTTATATAAAAGCTTCAAGTATGTAGTGTTGAAATTAAGTAGTTTTGAGTTGAGTTAAATAAAATTCTTATATTATATACTCTGTATCTCTTAGAGAATTTTTCCATAAAGTGGTGAGTGTTTTCTTTGAAACTCTACAACCTTTAGTAACAATTTTAGGATGGTATTTCTATATCCCTTTTACTTTGAACTTTAAGAGGAGAACTGTTTAAACCCTTATTTAGTAAAAACCTAAATCCCTATACAAATCTCTATTTTTCGGTATCAATGAGCTGATTGCAAAGGGATTGGTTCGAGAAAGTAAGAGTCATTGTGTTGTTCCCACACTTTTAGCACCAAAGAAAGATGGATTGTGACATATGTGCGTTGATAGTAGAACAGTAAACAAGATAACAATTGATTATCGCTTTCCAATTCCACGCCTAGATGATCTTTTAGACCAACTTCATGGGGCTAAAATGTTTTCAAAGATTGATCTTCGAAGTGGCTATTATCAAATCAGAATGCGGCTTGGAGATGAATGGAAAACTAGTTTTAAACCTCGAGATGGGCTTTATGAATGGATGGTGATGTCCTTTGGTCTCTTGAATGCTCCAAACACTTTTATGCAATTGATGAATCATATTTTCAAACCTTTCATCGAAAAATTTGTTGTTGTGTACTTTGATGATATTTTTGTATACAATAAGGATGAAGAACAACATGTCATCCATCGAAAAACTTCAAAAGAAAGTAAAAAACATGTAAAAGAAATCACTTGAATACAATGAATTGAAAAGCAAAGTTAAAAAGATACAAGTGCACAATTGAATTGGAATAGGATAAATAAAATATGGAATATGAAATTAAATTAATTTAGCCACAGGAATGCTTATTTGATAATAATTACTACTGTTTAAGAAAATGGAATCCTAACTTTAAAAAGAATATATAGCTAGTTTTGAATTAGTCAACTAGTCAATTCTGAACAAAAAAAGGAAAAGACATTATATTATGACTTATTTGACTAGGAATATGATATTGCGGTTCAAGAAATTCCTTTTACACAAAGGATTAAAATTTGCAATCTAATTCCCCTTTCTTTTTTTTTTTTGCTTCTTTTTTTATTTTTTTGTTTATTTTTTTTAATTGGATCTTTGTTTCAATCTCTTTCTTTTCTATTTTTTTCACTAAACTAAACACACAAGATAGAATTGAATCTATTCAAAACACAAAGAAGATGAAAAAAAATTTAAGGAAGCTATGCAAAAACAACACAAGAATTGAACAAAAGTTAAAGAAAAACACAAAACAAATATAAGTAAAGGATAAGTAACCTGTTTCTAGAGCCAAAAATCTGATATCAAATGATAAGAACCCACTAGATGACTTGCTCTAGGAACTCTTGAATTAATTGTTATACGCACTCCAAGAATTAGAAAACAAGTTGTAGATGATCATATTAGAACTTAAGGGAATAAATTCTTAAAATTCTAATTTTGAAGATGCCACAAAAGTTGATCACTCTTTTCATAAGTTAGAATATTGTATTCTACCAAGAACATCATTCCAAAACTAAGTAGGAAAAGAAATACTAACGTAAATAGGAATAGAAATTCCAAATAAAAGAGAAAACTAAAATTTTAATATAAGTAGAAAACATAATAATTCTAAACGAAATAGAAAACTAATTTTATGTAAAATAAATAATCTAAACCAAATAAAGAATCTTTAAAGTCTTAATTTTTCCATGTGGCATTAGGATTTAGTAGCGCAGGGCTATTCTTCTTCTTGCACATAAAGGTAAGTGATTATCTTTGATGAGGCTTTGGAAACTTCTATAATAGTCTTAAAATCTTATAGAATAGCTTTTTTGTCATACACTTCTATAATTAAGCCTTATAAAGCCTCTTTCATCCTATTCGTTCTTGGCTTAATCATTGAACCACCGATTCCTTGCAAAAAAATCTTAAAAGTATTTGAAAATGTTAGCTTGAACCATTTGGCCAACATCTCGATCTCCATTAATTTGATTCTAAAGTTCTAAAAGATGTAGAAGAAGATGATGATGTATATGCTGATTATGGTGAATCCCTGGTTATGCGACGAAGTTTGAGCATTGCATTTGAAGGAGAAGATTGGTTGTGAAAGAACATTGTTCACACGAAATGTACTTCTAATGGCAAGGTTTGTAACGTCATCATTGATGGTGGCAGCTTTGAGAATGTGGTGTCTACTGAAATAGTAAAGAAGTTGAAAATATACAATTTTCGGGGCTGAAGTTGTCAAAAATGAAACGGATTCATAAATCGATTTTGTTTGAAGACGAGCTACATGTCTTGTTACTTGCCGTGGCATAAGGATTATTACTACATATTTTATTTCGAAAACGGAGAAGTTAAAAGTGTATGATTTTTGGGGTCAGAATTGTCAAACATGAAACGAACTCAAAAATCTATTTCATTTCGAGACTAGCTACAAGTCTTATTACTTTATCGCGTGAGAATTATTGCTATGCATTTTTACTTTTGAAAATGGATAATAGAGATCGAGGCACTGGCCAAATGATTCAAGATAACATTATCAAATATTTTCAAGATTCTTTTCTTAGAATTGGTAGCCCAATGACTAGGATTAGGACAAAGAAAATGAAAGAGGTTTTACAAGGCTTAATTAAGGAAGTGTATTAGAAAGAAAAATTTTTACAAGATTTTAAGACTATTCTAGAAGTTTCCAAAACCAAACCAAAGATAATTACTTACCTTTATATATAAGAAAAAGAATAGCCTTGTACTACTAAATGCTAATGCCACATGGGAAAATTAGAGCTTTAAAGATTTCTTATTTGGTTTAGAATTGTTATGCTTTTTAGTTAGATTTGGATTTTAGTTTTCTCTTTTATTTCGGGTTTTCGGAGTTGAAATTGTCAAACATGATGTGTACTCGAAAAACGACTTCGTTTCAAAATGGGCCGCACATCTTGTTACTCAGCACATGTGAGGATCATTATAATGCATTTCTTTTCAAAAACAGAAAAGTTGAAAACGTACGATTTTCGGGGTCGGAATTGTCAAATTTAATACAAACTAGAAAAACTACCTCATTTCGGAAAGGGCCACGTCTTATTACTCATCATTGCGTGCAGATCCTTACGGTACATTTTGTTTTGAAAATGGAGAGATTGAAAATGTACGATTTTCGGGGCCGGAATTGTCAAAAATGATACAGACTCGAAAAACGACTTCGTTTTGAGATGAACCATATGTCTTATTACTCAGCATCACGTGAGGATCCTTAAGATATATTTTATTTTGGAAAACGGAAAAATTGAAAACATACAATTTTCAAGGCTGGAAATGTGAAACCCGAACCGGACTCAAAAAACGATTTTGTTTCGAGACAGGCCGCATGTCTTCGTACTCAGCATTGCGTGATGATCGTTATGGTGCATTTTGTTTCAAAAACAAAGAAATTGAAAACGTACAATTTTTGGGGATAGAATTGTCAACTGCGATATGGACTCAAAAAATGACTTCTTTTTTAGACGGGCTGCAATTCTTGTTACTCAGCATCACCTGAGGATCCTTACTGTACATATTTATTTCAAAAATGGAGAAGTTGAAAACGAAAGATTTTCGGAGCTGGAATCTTGAAACCCAAACCAGACTCGAAAAATAATTTATTTTTGAGACGGGCCATATGTCTTGGTACTCAACATCGTGTGAAGATCGTTACGATGTATTTTATTTCAAAAACGGAGAAGTTAAAACATACAATTTTCGGGGCCAGAATTGTCTAACGTGATACGGACACGAAAAAGGACTTTGTTTCAAGAAAGGCCAGACGTCTTGTTACTCAGTATCACGTGAGGATCGTTATGGTGCATTTCATTACAAAAACGGAGAAGTTAAAAACGTATGATTTTTGAGGCTAGAATTGTCAAACGTAAAACGGACTCGAAAATGACTTTGTTTTGAAACGAGCCGCACTTCTTGTTGCTCGGCATCATGTGAGAATCCTTACTATACATTTTATTTAAAAAACAGAGCAGTTGAAAATGTATGATTTTCGGTACCGAAATTGTCAAATCCGAACCGAACTCGAAAAACTACTTCGTTTTAAGACAGGCTGCACATCTTATTACTCACTATATTTTCAAAAACGGAGAAGTTGAAAACGTATGATTTTCGTGGCCAGAATTGTCTAACGCGATATGCACTCAAAAAACGACTTCATTTCGAAAAGGGCCACATGTCTTGTCACTTAGCAACGTGTAAGGATCATTACTATACATTTTTGTTTCATAAATGAAGAAGTTGAAAAGATACAATTTTCGTAGCCGGAATTCTCAAACCCGAACCTGACTCGAAAAACGATTTCATTTTAAACCAGACCGCACGTCTTGATACTCAGTATCGTGTGAGAATCATTAGGATACAGTTAATTTCGAATACAGATAAGTTGAAAATGTGCGATTTTCAAGGCTGAAATTGTCAAACGTGATACGGACTCGAAAAAAGATTTCATTTTGAGATAGGCCGCACGTTTTGTTACTCAGCATCTCATAACGATCCTTACAATATATTTTATTTTAAAAACAGAGAAGTTGAAAAAGTACGATTTTCAGTGTCGGAATTGTAAAATGTGATACGTACTCAAAAAATGACTTCGTTTCGAGACAGGTCGCATGTCTTGTAAAATGTAATACCTTAAAATGTGCTACTCACAATCACATGAGGATCGTTACGGTGCATTTTATTTCAAAAATGAAAAAGTTGAAAACTTACGATATTCGAGGCTAGAATTATCAAATGTGATACAGAATCGAAGAACAACTACGTTTCGAGATGGGCCGCACGTATTGGTACTCATCATCACATGAGAAATATTAAGGTACATTTTATTTCGAAAATAGAGAAGTTGAAAACGTACAATTTTCGGTGCAATAATTGTCACACCCGAACCAGACTCAAAAAACGACTTTGTTTCGAGACAGGTTGTACGTCTTGGTACTTAACATCGTGTGAGGATCGTTACGGTACTTTTTACTTTAAAAATAAATAAGTTGAAAACATACGATTTTCGTTGCCGGAATCGTCAAAACTGATCCGGACTTGAAAAATGATTTCGTTTTGAGACGGGTCGTACGTCTTGTTTCTCAGCATCGCGTGAGGATCCTTACGGTACATTTTATTTCGAGAACGGAGAAGTTGCAAACGTATGTTTTTGGGGCCGAAATTTTCAAACGTAAAGGACTTGAAAAAAGACTTCATTTTGAGACGGCCCGCACTTTTTGTTACTAAGCAACACGTTAGGATCCTTACAATACATTTTATTTTGAAAACAGAGAAATTAAAAATGTACGATTTTCGATGTTGGAATTATCAAACGTGATGAGGACTCAAAAAACAACTTCATTTCGAGAGGGGTCAATTGTTTTATTACTCAGTATCGCGTGAGAATCCTTACGGTCCATTTATTTAAAAAATGGACAAGTTGAAAACATACCATTTTTCCGGCCAGAATTGTCAAACGTGACATGGACTCGAAAAATGACTTTGTTTTGAGACAGACTGAACGTCTTGTTACGCATCATCATGTGAGGATCCTTATGGTGCAATTTATATCAAAAACAGAGAAGTTGAAAAAGTACAATTTTGATATGAACTTAGAAAACAACTTCGTTTCAAGAGTTACCGCACGTCTTATTACTCAACATCGCATGAAAATAGTTACGATGCATTATATTTCAAAAACGGAGAAGCTGAAAATATATGATTTTCGGGGCCGAAATTGTTAAACGTGATACAGACTCGAAAAATGACTTCTTTTCGAAACGGGCCGCACGTCTTGTTACTCAGCATCACGTGAAAATCGTTACAGTGCATTTTGTTTCAAAAACGGAGATGTTGAAAATGTACAATTTTTAGGGTCAGAATTGTCAAACGTGCTACAAACTTGAAAAACTACCTTGTTTCGAGACTGGCCATACTTCTTGTTACTCAGCATTGTGTGAGGATCGTTACGGTGCTCTTTATTTTGAAAACAAAGAAGTTGAAAACTTACAATTTTCGGTGCTAAAATTGTTAGACTTGAACCGGATTCGAGATACGACTTTGTTTCGAGACAGGCAGCACGTCTTGTTACTTAGCATTATGTGAGTATCATTACAGTCCATTTTATTTCAAAAACGGAGAAGTGAAAAATGTACGATTTTCAGGGCCAGAATTGTCAATCCTTATACAGACTCGAAAAACGACTTTCTTTCAAGACAGGCAAAACGTCTTATTACTCAACATCGCATGAGGATCATTATGGTGCATTTTATTTCAAAAATAAAGAAGTTTAAAACATACAATTTTCAGTGCCAGAATTGTCAATTGCGAAACGGACTTGAAAAATGATTTCTTTTCGAGACGAGTTGCACGTCTTGCTGCTCACAATCGTGTGAGGATCGTTACAGTATATTTTGTTTTCAAAACGCAAAAGTTTAAAATATACGATTTTCGAGACAGGAATTGTCAAACGTGATACGAACTCGAAAAACTACCTCGTTTCTAAACGGGGCACACATCTTGTTACTCATCATCACATAAGGATCCCTATAGTGTATTTTGTATCGAAGACGAAGAAATTGAAAACGTACCATTTTCGGGGTCAGAATTGTCAAACGCGATACAGACTCGAAAAACGACTTTGTTTCGAAACGGGCCGTATGTCTTATTATTCAGCATCACATGAGAAACATTATGATGCATTTTAGTTAAAAAACAAAGAAGTTGAAAACGTACCATTTTTGGTGCCAGAATTGTCAAATCCGAACTATTGAATGTTTGTATTCATTTGTCAAAGTTAGGTTATGGTTGTTGGCCTAATATTTGACATTTCTTTCCTTATAAAAGCCTATATAAAAGCTTCAAGGTTGTAGTATTGAAATCAAGTTAATTTGAGTTGAGTTTAATAAAATTCTTATCTTTTATACTCTGTATCTTTTGGAGAATTTTCTATAGAGTGGTGAGTGTTTTTTTTTTTTTTTTTTAAACTACAACCTTTAATAACAATTTTAGGGTGGTGTTTCTGTATCCCTTTATTGTTAATATTAGAAATAGAGCTTAATAATCTATTTCTCCTCAGCAAACATTAATTTTCCCATATACCTCCATTTTCCGTTATCGATTTGGTATCAGAGCTCAAAATTATATGGCTACCCATTGTCGCCAAAAATAATCTGAGGAAAGTCCTTCAAACACACAAGTTGATCCTCGTGATGCTCTAGTGGCAGAAATGAGAAGGCAAATCCAGCAACTTCAACAACGATTGGAGGCATTTGAAAATCAAGAGAGAATTCAGCAGCATATAGAACCTGTCCATGAAGCTCTTAGTGAAGAAGAAGAGGGCTTAAATCCTTTTCACCATATTGCAAGTCGTTTGTCAAGTGGCAGTAGCACTCCCCCACACCCAAGAGAATTACGAAACTTTCATTTTGAAAAGGATTTCAATATGAAAGTTGATATTCCAGATTTCAAAGGAAGGATGCAGTCGGAAGAATTTGTTGATTGGCTCCACACTATTGAACGAATCTTTGAGTTCAAGGATATTTCTGAGCATATGAAGGTGAACCTTGTTGCCATCAAGCTAAAGAAGCATGCATCTTTATGGTGGAAAAATCTCAAGAGACAAAGAGTACATGAAGAAAGAGGTAAAATTGCCACTTGGGAAAAGATGAAGAGGAAACTCAAGCGAAAATACTTACCGGAAAATTATCAGCAAGATATTTTCTTAAAGTTTCATAATTTCAAGCAAAAAGATCTGTCTGTGGAAGAATATAATGCTGAATTTGATCACCTTATGTTGAAGTGTGATATTGTTGAGCCGAAAGAACAAACAATTGCTCGTTATTTAGGAGGATTGAGATCAGAAATTAGAAATATAGTCCAATTGCAACCTTATTGGAGCTACAATGATATGTGTAGACTGGCCTTAAAGGTAGAGAAGCAACAAAGAGAAGCACGAGGGAGTAGTACTCGTTTTTCAGCCCTTGACATCACTTCCAATCGTGGGAACACCTCCATTTCCAGAAATACTTCTATCGTAAAATCAGCAACCAAGATTCCTGCCAAGAATGATGTGGGAACTAGCTCTAAGCAGCAACCAAGCACGAATTCTCGACGATGCTTCAAATGTCAAGGTGTTGGGCATATTGCTTCCAAATGTCCTAATCGCAAAATTATCACACTTGTTGAAGAAGATGCTGATGAAGAAATTGACAGAGGTCCACAATTTGATGTTGAAGTTCCAAAAGAAGATGTTGTATAAGCTGATTATGGTGAATCCCTTGTTATGCAGTGAAGTTTGAGCGTTACATTTGAAGGAGAAGATTGGTTGCGAAAGAACAGTTTTCACACAAGATGTACTTCTAATGGCAAGGTTTGTAATGTCATCATTGATGGTGGCAGCTTTGAGAATGTGTTGTCTACTGAAATGGTGGAGAAGTTGTGCCTCAAAACTGAGCAACATCCTCAACCATACAATTTTTCTTGGCTTCGAGAGGGTAGTGAGATAAAGATAAACAAACATTGTCTTGTTTCGTTTTCAATTGGAAAAAAATATATGGATGAAGTTCGGTGTGATGTTGTGCCCATGGATGCTTGTTATTTACTTTTGGGAAGACCTTGGCAATATGATAGAAAGGTTATGCATGATGGGTATAAAAACACTTATACTTTTATTAAAAATTGGACAAAGATAGTTTTGGGTCCGTCGAAGATGGAAAATATTTCTAAACCTGTAAAAGGGGAGGGAAACAATTTGCTTGTCATATCGGAATGTCGAAAGGAGTTGAATTTGGGGAATGAAGTTTATGTTCTAGTTGTGTTTGAGGAAAATGAAGATGGTAATGAACCACCGCAGATCATGAAGCAACTTCTTGAAGAGTTTCATGATGTTGTTCCAGAAGAGATCCCACCCGGACTTCCTCCGATGAGAGACATTCAACATTGCATTGATCTTGTACCAGAAGCTGTTCTACCAAACAAGGCGGCTTATCGAATGAGTCCAAAAGAGCATGAAGAGTTACAAAGATAAGTTGATGAGCTAATTGCAAAGGTATTGGTTCGAGAAAGTAAGAGTTCTTGTGCTGTTCCTGCACTTTTAGTACCAAAAAAAGATGGATCGTGACGTATGTGCATCGATAGTAGAGCGCTAAATAAGATAACAGTTGATTATCGTTTTCCAATTCCATGCCTAGATAATCTTTTAGACCAACTTCATGAGGCTAAAATCTTTTTAAAGATTGATCTTCGAAGTGGCTATCATCAAATCGAAATGCGGCTTGGAGATGAATGGAAAACTGCTTTTAAAACTCGAGATGGGCTTTACGAATGGATGGTGATGCCCTTTGGTCTCTCTAATGTTCCAAGTACTTTTATGTGATTGATAAATCATGTTTTCAAGCCTTTCATTGGAAAATTTGTTGTTGTGTACTTTGATGATATTCTTGTATATAGTAAGGATGAAGAATAACATGTCAACCATCTCCGTCAAGTGTTCAACACACTGCAACAACAAAAGTTATATGCTAATTTGAAGAAGTGTGAATTCTTTACTAACAGCCTAGTCTTTTTGGGCTATGTTGTATCTAAAGAAGGCATCAAGATGGATTCCAGCAATGTATAAGCAATCCTAACTGGCCAACGCCTAAGTCTTTACATGATATTCGAAGTTTTCATGGTCTTGCATCATTTTATCGGCATTTTATTAAAGGATTTAGCACAATTGTTGCTCCAATTACTGAGTGTCTTAAGGAGAAGCTTTCAAGTGGACAGAAGAATCACAAAGGAGCTTTGACACTATCAAAAGTAAGGTAACTCAAGCACCTATTCTTTCACTTCCAGATTTTAAGCAAGTGTTTAAAGTTGAATGTGATGCATCAAATACTAGAATTGGTGGTGTTTTGAGCCAAGGAAACAAACCAATTGCTTTCTTCAATGAGAAACTAAATGAATCTCGCAAGAAATATTCTACTTACGATAAGGAGTTGTATGCAATCTGTCGCTCTTTGGCTCATTGGAGTCAATATCTTTTTTCAAAACCATTTGTTCTCTATTCCGATCATGACGCCTTGAAATTCATCAACAGCCAACAGAAGCTAAATAGAAGACATGTTGGATGGGTTGAATTTCTTCAATCTTTCAACTTCACCATCAAGCACAAATCTGGAGTTTAAAATGTTGTTGCTGATACACTTAGCCGAAAACATTCCTTGTTATCCTCAATGCAAGTGAAAGTCATAGGCTTTGAAGTCATGAAGGAATTATATGCAAGTGATCCAAACTTCGGCAAGATATGGGCAGAATGTGAAAGTCATCCTTACAAGAAATTTTTGTGGCAGAGGGTTATCTCTTTAAAGGTAATTGTCTGTGCATTCCTCAGTGTTCTTTAAGAGAGTCTATTATCATCGAAGCTCATAACAATTGTGTTGGAGGTCACTTTGGTAGAGATAAAACACTTGCTCTTTTGAAAGATAAGTTTTTTTGGCCAAAAATGGGATGCGATGTGATGAAGCATGTGGAAAAGTGTAAGATCTGCCATGTTGCAAAAAGTCAGGGACAAAATACGGGTTTGTATACTCCATTACCAGTGCCTAACGCTCCATGGGAAGATGTTAGTCTAGATTTTATTGTGGGTTATCAAGAACTCAAAGAAATAAAGATTCTGTCATGGTGGTGGTGGATAGGTTTTCTAAAATGGCTCATTTTATTCCATGCAACAAAACAACGAATGCCTCTAATGTAGCTGATTTGTATTTTAAAGAGGTGGTGAAGCTGCATAGTATTCCAAAAACCATTGTTTTTTATCGAGATTCCAAGTTTTTGAGTCACTTTTGGCGAACGCTATAGAGAAAACTTGGCACTGGTCTCAATTTTAACTCTTCTCATCATCCTCAAACTGATAGTCAAACAGAAGTGACAAATCGAAGTTTGGGAAATCTCTTACGAAGTTATGTTGGTAAAAATATTAGACAACGAGATGTTATTTTAGCTCAAATTGAATTTGCTTATGTTCAACTAGCCAATCTACTAGTCAAAGTCCTTTTGAGGTAGTTTATGACAAAAATTCTATCAGTCCAATGGATTTAGCTCCACTTCCAATTCATCAATAATTTAGTGGAGATGCTAAAGAAAGAGGTAACAATATCAAAAAGCTTCATGAACAAGTTCGTGATAGAATTCTGAAATAAAATGAGAAGTATCAACTTTCTGCAAACAAACATCGCAAGCATGTCGAGTTTAAGGAAGGAGATTTGGTTTGAAAACATCTTCGAAAAGCACATTTTTCACCTGAAAAATATGCTAAACTCAAGCCTAAAGCTGATGGACCATTTAAGGTATTGCAACGAATTGGAGAAAATGCTTATAAAATCAAGTTGTCAGAAAGTTATGGTGTTTCATTTACATTCAACGTTTCAGATTTATCTCTATACTATGAGGATCACAATAATATAGACTCAAGGATGAGTCTTTTTCAACCAGGAAAGATTGACATGTGAGTGTCCGAACATTAAGAGCAGAACTTAGGTGCCAATAAGTTCAAGAAAATTATCCTAATTTATTAAGTTATGAAGATATTGTCAGAGGGGTAATTTCAAAATTTAAACTGTATTCACTGAAGCAATATTTCAGAATGAGGTTGGTGCCACTGGAAAGTTAAAGAAGTAAGCTTTCTATAGAAATTTACGCTTTATCATTTGGATTCTCTAGAGAAAGTTATGATAACTTCTTTACAACATGTTCATTTTCAAAACAAAATCTGGATATACGAATTTTAGAGATTTTTTAGCTATAATTCAATGTGTTTTGTTTAATTTCTATATGATAGAAGGATTTGGTGAGTTGTAATATAAAGTCTTAGCTGTTTTAGTTTATTTTTAAAAAATTTTAAATGTTTGTATTCATTTGTTAAAGTTAGGTTATGGTTGTTGGCCTAACTATTGAAATTTCTGAGGGTTGTTGGCCTAATATTTGATATTTCTTTTCTTGTCAAAGCTTATATAAAGGCTTCAACCTTGTAATATTGAAATCAAGTTGTTTTGAGTTATGTTTAATAAAATTCTTGTGTTTTATACTCTGTATCTCTTGGAAAATTTTCCATAGAGTGGTGAGTGTTTTCTTTTAAAGATCTACAATCTTTAAAAATAATTTTAGGGTGGTGTTACTGTATCTTTTATTGTTAATATTAGGAATAGAGTTTAGTAATCCATTTTTCCTTAGCATACATTAATTTTCCCACATACCTCCATTTTTCAGTATCACGGGCCGTACGTCTTATTACTCAGCATTGCATAAGGATCGTTATGGTGCATTTTATTTCAAAAACGGAGAAGTTGAAAATGTATAATTTTTAGGGCCAGAATTGTCAAACATGATATAAACTTGAAAAACTTACTAGTTCCGAGATGAGCCACACGTCTTGTTATTCAGTATCGCGTAAAGATCGTTACGGTGCAATTTATTTTGAAAACAGAGGAGTTGAAAACATACGACTTTCAGTGCAGTAATTGTCAAACCTAAACCGGACTCAAAAAATGACTTAGTTTCAAGGCAGGCGCACGTCTTAGTACTCAGCATTGTGCGAGGATCGTTACGGTATATTTTATTTAGAAAACAGAGAAGTTACAGATGTACGATTTTCGAGGCAAGACTTGTCAAACGTGATACGGATTCGAAAAACGGTTTCATTTCGAGACAGACCACGTGTCTTATTACTTAGAATCGCATAAGGATCATTACGGTGCATTTTATTTCAAAAATATAGAAGTTAAAAATGTACAATTTTCGGTGTCGAAATTGTCATATGCGAAACGGACTCGAAAAATGACTTCGTTTTGAGACAAGCTGCACTTCTTGTTACTTAGCATTGAACAGAAGATTTAGTTTGATTACATATGAGGAAGGAGCATTTTTCGGAGCAAAAACATTCTAAACTTCTACCAAGGGGAGATGGCCCATTTTGAGTAGTAGAATGCATTGATGACAATGCCTATAAACTTGAACTACCAGGCGAGTATGGGGTTAGTACAACCTTTATTGTTTCGACTTATCACCTTTTGATGTAGGTAGCGATTTGAGGACAAATTTTTTTCAAGATGGGGAGAATGATACAAACGAAGTTGCACAATCACGTAAACAAGAGGAGAAACTCAGAGATAAGGTTAGAGACACTCAATTGTAGCATCTATATGATTTGCTAAGCGTGCCAAGTGAACCGATTATAACAAATAGAGCCAAGACATTGGAAAGTGCCTTAAATGGATTAATTAAAAAAATGTGTGATTCAAATACAATTCAAGATATACGTCTTGAAGAATTAGATTCAGTGAACATCATTCAAGCGATCGGAGTTCAAGAAAACTAATATAAAAATGTTCAAAAATTATAGTCCATTTGTGTAATTTTTAAAAATCTTAAAATGATATAATCACTTACATCACACACATACGACGTCATTGCTTACATCATATGTATATGACATCATTGCTAACGTTTTTATGTTTGAAATTTGTAGTTTTTAAAAGTCATAAAGTTTGTATTTATTTTGTCAAATTATTAGGTAGGATCGTTAGCCTAACCTTTAACATTTTCCCTTTATATTTGCCTATAAAAAGATTTTCAATTCTTGAAATGAAACAAGTAATTTTGAGTGTTAAATTATTTCTTACCAGTTTTTGTTCTTGACTTCAAGTTTAATTTCTTGTAGCGTTCAAAACAACCAAACTTATCATCTAAATTCTTAAGTGTTTTTTTAAGGATTTTTAGTGTGGCGTTTGAGTAATCATAGTCTTGATTCTTATCTAGATAGGTATCGGGTCATGACTCAATAAACTTGCATCTTGGGAAAACCTTAGAGTTCTTACGTTCAGTGTTGGGTTTTGTCACATTATTGGCGAGCTTCGTATCATTTTGGTATCAGAGCTTTGGTTCCAAGGTAAGTTTTTAAATTATCCTTTACATCTTTTTACTTCTTCAATTAGAATTCTGAAAAAAAAACCAAAAAAAAATAGTGGGCAAATTCCTCCTTGATTGGTCCAAATTTGAATTTTGTGTTTTACTTTCTTCAATTTATTTTGAGTTCATATTTTTATTTCTAGTTGCAAAAAAAAAAAGAAATAAGGCAAAAAAAAGAGAGAAATAGGAAAAAAAAAGGAATTGTTGTTATCCATTATATTCATAATTTCTTATAGTATTGACCTAATATTCCTCATTCTTGATCCAATATTGTCATTGCTTGCATCGATTTCTTAAAAATTGCTTATTGAATCTTGAGATTTGTTTTGGTTGCTTCTCATCTTAAAATTGCCACTGAAATTTGGATTAAGAGTGTGCGAGTATGAGAACATTTGAGCGTTCAAACACGAAAGTGAGTGAAAACACGTGAGGGAGTGCTTGTAAGGTTTCTAACTTTGTTTTGCAGATTTTAAATATATCTCACAATCAAGAAGAAAATTCAACCCTGGGAGTACAACAACCAACCACTCCAAACCTACAATTGCAAGCATTGTTGGGGGAGATGAGATGGATGATGAGGGCTGAGATAGAACCAATCCATGAAAGGATATATAGGTTGGAAGAAGAGACATCAAGAGGGCAATATCAAAGCTCTTCCATTAGACAACCACCTAGGCAAGTGAAACCGAGGGTACAATGGGGTAATGTTGAGGATGACGAGGA
The DNA here is from genome assembly GCA_022749755.1 of Azadirachta indica. NCBI lineage: Eukaryota > Viridiplantae > Streptophyta > Magnoliopsida > Sapindales > Meliaceae > Azadirachta > Azadirachta indica. The sequence continues at coordinate 346,062 of CM040451.1, read as the reverse complement.
GTTAGATGAATCACCAATGAACCGGGGCAGGAATTTGTATGGTTATGGGAATAGAGAAGCTAGGTTGGGTAGACCTAAGTTATTGGATGATGATTTAGGAAGCATTAAGGTGAAAATTCCACCATTCCAAGGAAGAAACGATTCTAAAGCCTATTTAGAGTGGGAGAAGAGAATAGAGATGGTTTTCGATTGTCACAATTACTCCGAAATCAAAAAGATAAAACTTGCGGCAATTGAATTTACTAATTATACTTTTATTTGGTGGGATCAATTGTTGAAGGATAGAAGAAGAAATCAAGAACGTCCTGCTGAAACGTGGGACAAAACTAAATCGTTTTTCGAGTCCGTTTCATTTTTGACAATTCCTGCTCGGAAAATCATGCATTTTAAAATTTTTTGTTTTTGAAATAAAATACATTGTAATGATCCTCACGTGATGGTGAGTAATAAAACATGTAGCCCTTCTTGAAAAGAAATGATTTTTCGAGCTCGTTTTGCATTTGACTATTCTAGCCTCGAAAATCATACATTTTTAATTTTACCATTTTTGAAATAAAATGCATCATTATGATCTTCACACTATCGTAAGTAACAGGACATGTGCCATGTCTCGAAACGAAGTCATTTTTTGAATATATTTTGCGTTTGATAATTTTGGCTCAAAAATCGTATATTTTCAACTTTTCTGTTTTTGAAATAAAATGCAATATTTTAATCCTCATATGAATGTGAGTAAGAAGATGGCCTATTTTAAAATAAAATCGTTTTTTGAATCCGTTTCATATTTGACAATTCTGACCGCGAAAATCATACATTTTTAATTACTCTGTTTTCAAAATAAAATATAATACAACAATCCTCACACGATTGTGAGTAACAAGACTTGTGGCTCGTCTTGAAATGAAATCGTTTTTGAGTCCGTTTTGCATTTGATAATTTCGGCACCGAAAATTATACATGTTTAATTTCTTTGTTTTTGAAATAAAATACACACTAATGATCCTCACACGATGGTGAATAATAAGACGTATGGCATGTCTCGAAACAAAATTAATTTTTAATTTCATTTCGAGTTTAATGATTCTGGTCTCGAAAATCGTACATTTTTACCTCTCCATTTTTGAAATAAAAAATTCACTGCAATGATCCTCACGTGATAGTGAGTAACAAAATATGTGACCCATCTCAAAATGAAATCATTTTTCTAGTTAGTTTCGCATTTGGCAAATCCGGCACTGAAAATCATAGATTTTCAACTTATTCGTTTTTTAAATGAAAAGTACAGCAATAATCCTCCTGTGATATTGAATAGTAAGACGTGTACCCTATCTTGAGATGAAATTGATTTTTGATTCCGTTTTGCGTTTGACAATTCTGATCCCTAAAATCATACATTTTCAATTTCTCCGTTTTCGAAATAAAATGCACCGCGAGTTTACTATTATAGTGAAACAATCTTTGTTGGTAGCACACAATTGTTAGCTGATGTGTTTAATTTGTATACAAAATTTGCCATACTTTCACTCTTAATTTTATGCTAATTCATATTTTTTTACTTATTTCCTTGGGTTTTCTATATTAGTTTGTCTCATTACTTTGAGCTTGGTTTTATGTTTGTACGAGAAAATCGAAAAAGGCCTAAGAAATGGAAAGGAAACAACAAAGCCCGTATTTACAGAATATAATCGGTATTTTTTAGTGTAACTTTGTCCTGAAAAATCATATTTGAGTGATTCAAAATAATTTGAAAACTAAACATAATGATTCACGTGCCTGCCTTTCATGGAAGAAAGCAAAAAGTCAAGTTTAGTTGTCAAAAATTTGAATTGATTTGAGATAGTGGGATAAAAGTGGAAGACAACTTTTCCTTAATAAGGGGGGTAAATTTTACAGTCATTTTGAAACCAAATAGCAAAGAAAAGAGGGCAGAATGTCCAAAACTGAGAGTGATGTAAATACAGATGCACACAAGAGCAATGATCCAATTCAGCTACCTAGTGGTCCCGTTACAAGAGCAAGAATGAAGAAATTCAAGGATGCATTGAATATGATGATTCAAGGCTTTTGGGATGATCTTGCAACAATTCAAGAGTGCAAGAAAGAGTCAAATATCAAGCTTTAAACTTCAAGACAATAATCAAATAATAATCAGAGCTTGGTAATATTTAGGATTACTTATTTCTTATAACCTTATATATTCAAACACATGCTCCCATGGAAACATTCATTACTCTTTGAATGAAATAAAAATTGAGAGTGTTTGTCTTGTTTTGATTCTTGCTTGAATCAAGATTCTTACTATCAAAACTAATTATTTTGAGTATTTTATTCTAAGGTTCTATTTCACAAGTTGAAATTGGGTTGCAAACTTGAGTAAATCTGATTTAACTTTCCAAGAGGTTGCTTCCATGTGTAAAGATATTGGGTCTCAAGTTTAATATACTCGGGGTTCGTATCAATTTGGTATCAGAGCTACAACTTTAAATCAGGTTATATCGTTTCTCAAATCTGTTTGTTTGTTTCTTTAGTTTCTGAGTCTGTTTGCTTCAATTCCATTTGTTTTCGTTTTTGCGTCTATTATATCAAAAAGAAAAAAAGAGGGTTTCTGATACGAATCCTGAGTATATTAAACTTGAGACCTAATATCTTTACACATGGAAGCAACCTCTTGGAAAAATAAATCAAATTTACCCAAGTCTGCAATCTAATTTCAACTTGTGAAATAGAACTTTAGAATAAAATACGCTCAAAGTAATAGCTTTAATTGTAAGAATATTGATTCAAGTAAGAAGCAAAATAAGAGAAATACTCTCAATTTTATTTCTTTTAAAGATTAATGATGCCTTCATGGGAGCATGTGACTGAATATATAAGAGTACAAGAGATAAGAAACCCTAATTGGAGTGTTTGGCCACAAAATTAAACTTATTCTAACTTAAATTAAAACAAACTAAATTTGGGCTTAATAAGTAACGTTAATAGTCCAAATACATAACAAACTAAATTATATATGTTTATAAATAAGACTAAGATAGATAATGGGTTTGAGCAGTAACTTAGCCCAAATGACACATGGAATCCGAAACTTGCATCATGATGATGATCTGATTCAAACTGCAATTAAAAGACTTGAGCTTGCTTAGCCTTGAGACATCATTCAAATATGGCCTTATACAGATTTGAGAATATGTCCTTGAGACATCATTAAGGTTTTACCTTCTTGTACTTGTGTCAATGTTACCAAGCTCTAATTATTGTCTTGAAGTTCAAGCTTGATTTGACTCTTTTTTACATTCTTAAATTGTTGCAAGATCATCCCACAAACCTTGAATCATCCCATTCAATGCATCCTTAAATTTCTTTATTCTTGCCCTTGTAACGGAACCATTAGGTAGCTGAATTGGATCATTACTCTTGTGTGCATCCGTATTTGCATCAGTTTTCTTTTAATTCATAGCAAGTCAAGTTTGGGTCGTATCAATATCCATTTCGGTTGATTTAGTCTTTGTCTATTCGTTTCTTTTGTGTTTATTTCTATTTTTTTTTGGTCGCTCCTACATTTTTGGAGGTGAAAAAAAATTAAGAAAAAAGAGAGAGAAAAGCAAAGCATTCGGCCAAAAGAAGAAAAAGAAGGAAGAAAAAGAAAATTTGGCAATTAAAGCTATGTGGGGGATGCATATAGTACAATCTAATTTCTAGTTTGGAAAGGCCAAGAAAAAAAAAGGGTGGCAGGTGTTGAACGAAAATAAAGAGAATAAAAAGAAAAATAAGACTGTTTCAAGCAGTTTAACCAAATGAAGCCTATATTTCAAAACAAGTTAGGATTTGCTTCCTAATCTTTCCATAATCTTTGGTTGACTTTTCTATTCTTGTACTGATTTTTTTTCTGTTCTTAATATTTCCTTTATCATTTCTAAAATCTATTTTCTAATCCTTGTACTTTCCTAATTTGTTGCCTATCTAAATTGGTTTTGGGTAATTACTTTTTATGCTTCTAAGTTTCCGATTTTCAAGTTAGAGTTTCTTCTGATTTCATTTTTTTTTTCTGTTATAAGTATTTAGATCCTTTTTAATTTCAATGTACCTTGGTTTTATTTTACTTTTCATTGTATTTAGTAAGTTTGTATAAATTTTGATTTTTACAACTAATCTTAATAAGAGAATTAGAGTAGAAAAAGGCTTAGTGTAAGCTCATCTAGAGGAAAGCCATATATTAAGTGTGAAACACGAGCAAACTTGAGTGATAACATTACTTGAGTAAAACACATGAGGAAGTGAAGTCAATAAATTATTCTTTTGCTTTACTAACCTTGTCTTGCAAAATGAGTGGACAAGCAAGAAATCCACAAGGTGAGATAGATCGATTCCAAGCCTTGACTGAGTCGTTGCAAGCCATGGACAGAAAATATGGAGAGTTGGTTGATAGAATGGAGAGGCTGGAGGTTTCAGCCACAAGGGGGCAGCCAACTAATGCTCTCAATTTAACCATACAAGCTAGGCGAGTACTAAGAAGAGCTCAATTAGATGATGGCTTTAATGATAGTGAATCGCTTGATGACAATGGAGAGGAAGAGGAGGTGAGACCGAGGGCAAGAAACAACAACAATAATAACAATAGTGGGGTCAAACTGAAAATTCCATCATTTTATGGAAGAATGGATCTTGAGGCACTTGGATTGGGAAACGAAGATTGAATTAGTGTTTGATTGCAATGACTACATTGAATCTAAGAAGTTGAAGCTTGTCGTTGCTGTTTTTGAAGCTTATGCTATTATTTGGTGAGATGATACTAAGCAAAAGCAAAGGAGAAATAGGGAAAGGCCCATTAAATAGTGGAGAGATATGAAATCCATCATGTGCAAGATATTCGTACCAAACTTCTACTATAGAGAATTGTACAATTGACTTTAAAATCTCACTCAAGAATTTAAGAGTGTTAAGGAATACTACAAGGAGATGGAGGTAGCAATGATAAGAGCAAATGTAGAGGAAGATAATAAAGCTACAATGGCAAGATTCCTCAATGGTTTGAACAAGGAGATTTCTAATATGGTTGAATTGCAGCCATATATGTAACTAGAAGACTTGCTTCAACTTCCATTGAAGGTTGAGAAGCAACTGAAAAAGAGAAGTCGTACAAGTCAGTTTTCCTCCTATACTTCTTCATTCAAATCAAATTGGAGGAAAGATGATAAAGCTTCATCATCCAAGCCTAAAATCGAATCCAAAGAATTTCCCAAAACATCCAACCAAAGTAAAGACAAGGGTAAGCTTTATTCTACTACTAACACAAGAAATATTAAATGTTTTAAGTGTCAAGGTGTAAGACATTATAAGCGGGATTGCCCAAATCAAAGTACCATATTCATGTTTGAGGGAGAGTATTATTCGGCCAGTGAAGAGGAGAATGAACAAGAGATCTCTTGAAGATGTAAGTGATGAAGAAGGGGATGAGCAATTTACTATGGCTAAAAGTGGTAAGGCTCTTGTATCAAGAAGAGTTTTGAATATGTAAGTCCAACAGGAAGAATGTGATCAAAGAGAGAATATCTTCCATACTAGGTGTCTTGTAAAGGATAGGGTTTGCAATGTGATAATTAATGGTGGCAGTATAACTAATGTTGCTAGTACTACTCTTATAAAAAAGTTGGGGCTACCTACTTTAAAATATCCACATCCTTACAAGTTGAAGTGGCTCAATGATTGTGAGGAAGTTAGGGTGACAAAATAAGTTCTTGTTGCCTTCAAAATAGGCAAGTATAGAGATGAGTTGTTGTTTGATGTAGTGCCCATGCATGCTGATCATCTCTTGTTAAAACGCCCTTGGCAATTTGATAGAAGGGTGTTCTGTAATAGTTTCGCAAATCATTACTCTTGTACTATTTTCAACTAAGAAGTTTATGAGGGTGAGCTTAAAAAAATGCAAAGTCAAAGAGAAAACAAGAGTGAAGAGAAAAGAGTGAGTGAAGGAGTAACAAAAAAGAGTGAGTTCTGAAAAGAAAAGAGTGGCAAAAATAATGAGAAAGAAAAAAAAGTGAGCTCGAATAGAGAGGGGCAGAATTTAAATAAGGGAAAAAGAGTGCAGGAAAAAGAAATAATTGAGTGTAAAAAGAAACAAGTGAGCTTTTATGCAAAAAGAAGTGATATTAAGGAGGCTTGGTTTTCAAATAAAAGTATACTTGTACTTATGTTCAAGGAACTTTAGGTAAATACTATTGATCTTAATATTTTTTTGCTTACTGCATTTGTTTCTCTTTTACAGGCTTATGAAGATATTTTTCCCGAGTAGATACCCAATGAATTGCCACCGATTAGGGGTATCGAGTATTAGATCGATTTCATTCCTGGAGATTTAATTCCAAATAAAACAGCTTATAGGAGTAATCCCGAGGAGACAAAGGAGCTTCAAAGGCAAGTTGAGGAGTTGTTAATCAAGGGATGTGTTAGAGAAAGTATGAGTCCATGTACTATTCTTATTCTGTTGGTACCTAAGAAAGATGGTTCTTGGAGTATGTGTGTTGATTGTCGTGCAATTAATAACATTACGGTAAAGTATCGCCATCCTATTCCTAGATTAGATGATATGCTTGATGAATTCCATGCGCCATTTGGGCTAAGTTGTTGCTCAAACCCATTATCTATCTTAATATTATTTATAAACATATGTTATTTAGTTTGTTATGTGTTTGGGCTATTAATATTAATTATTAAGCCCAAATTTAGTTTGTTTTAATTTAAGATAGAATAAGTTTAGTCTTGTGGCCAAACACTCTATTTAGGGTTATTTATTTCTTATAACCTTATATATTCAGTCATATGCTCCCATGAAAACATTCATTACTCTTTGAATGAAATAAAAATTGAGAGTGTTTGTCTTGTTTTGATTCTTGCTTGAATCAAGGTTCTTACAATCAAAGTTAATTACTTTTAGAGTATTTTATTCTAAGGTTATATTTCACAAGTTGAAATTAGGTTGTAGAGTTGGGTAAATTTGATTTAACTTTCCATAAAGTTGCTTCCATGCATAAAGATATTGAATCTCAAGTTTAATATACTCGAGGTTCGTATCAGATTAGTTATGCATTTTGGGTTAACTAATGCACCTATTACTTTCATGAGACTTATGAACCATGTTTTGTGTGCTTTTATTGACAAATTCGTAATAGTCTATTTTGATGATATCTTGATTTATAGCAAAAACTTAGACGATTATGTTGAATATTTAAATTTTGTTTCAAATATTTTAAGAAAAGAAAGGCTATTTGCTAATTTTAAGAAATGTACATTTTGCACAGATAAGCTTGTGTTTCTTGGTTTTGTTGTAAGTGTTAAAAGGATTGAGGTCGATGAGGAGAAGGTGAAGGCAATTCAATAATGGCCAACCCCTATTTCGACGAATCAAGTAAGAAGCTTTCATGGATTGACTAGTTTTTATCGGCGCTTTGTTCGAGATTTTAATAGATAATTGCACCCTGAACTGAAGTCATCAAGAAGAATGTTCCGTTCAAGTGAAGAAAAGAGCAGGAAAAGGAATTCAAACTCATGAAAGAAAAATTGACTAATGCATCTTTACTTATTTTACCTAACTATGCTAAAACATTTGAGATTAAGTGTGATGCTTTAAGTACAGAAATTGGAGGCGTACTAATGCAAGAAGGAAGACCGATTGCGTTCTTTAGTGAGAAACTAAATGAGGCAGCTTTAAACTATCCTACATACTACAAAGAATTGTATACATTGGTTCGAACTCTAGAAACTTGGCAACATTACATTTGACTCAAAGAGTTTGTGATTCATACAGATCATGAATCCTTAAAACATTTAAAGGCGCAGCACAAATTAAGCAGACATCATGCTAAATGGGTGGAGTTCATTGAGACATTTCCTTATGTGATCAAATACAAACAAGGCAAAGAAAATATAGTTGTTGATGCACTATCATGCAAGTACGCTTTATTTTCAACTCTTGATGTTAAATTGCTTGGATTTGAGTACAATAAGAAGTTGTATATAACGGATTCTAATTTTTATGACTTATTTAAGAATTGCACTAAGGGAGCATGTGGGAAGTTCTATTTACATAATGGTTTCCTATTTCGAGAAAATAAATTGTGTGTTTCATATTCATCCTTGTGTGAGTTACTTATTCGAGAAGCACACGGTGGTGGTTTGTTGGGTCACTTTAGCATAGTTAAGACTTTACACATATTGCATGAGCATTTCTTTTGACTGCACATGAAACGTGACTTAGAAAGGGTTTGTGCGAGATGCATTACTTGTAGGTAAGCTAAGTTTAGGCAATAATCATATGGATTGTATACACCACTTCCTATTTCTAGTACACTTCGGGTTGATATTTCTATAAATTTTGTTTTGGTATTACCTAGGACAAAGAGAGGGAGAGACTCAGTTTTTGTTGTTATCGATAAGTTTTTTAAGATAGCATACTTTATTGCATGTCATAAAATTGAGGATGCATCACATATAGCTAATTTGTTTTTCAAGGAAGTTGTTAGGTTGTATGAAATGCCCAAGACTATTGTCTCAGATCGAGACACAAAATTCTTAAGTTACTTTTTGGAAGACATCGTGGGGAAAGTTGGAAACTAAATTATTATTTTCTACTAGTTGTCACCGACAAACAGGTGGTCAAACTGAAGTAGTAAATAAAACATTGTTTACTTTGTTGCGTACTATCATACAAAAGAACCTGAAAACTTGAAAAGATTACTTGCCGCATTTTGAATTTGCTTATAATCGTTGTGTTCATTCTGCCACTAAGTTTTCATCTTTTGAAATTGTCTATGATTTTAATCAATTAACTCCTTTGGATTTAAATCCTTTACCTATGAATGAGCGCGTTAATTTAGATGGCAAGAAGAAATCTGATTTCATTAACCAGATTCATGAGAAAATAAGACAACACATAGAACAACGAACGAAACAATATGCCAAGCAAGCTAATAAGGGACGCAAGAAGGTTGTCTTTAAATTAGGAGATTTGGTTTTGTTACATATGCGGAAGGAGCATTTTCCTAAGCAAAGACGTTTTAAACTTCTACCAAGGGGAGATGGCCCATTTTGAGTAGTAGAACGCATCAATGACAATGCCTACAAACTTGAACTACCAGGCGAGTATGGGTTTAGTACAACCTTTAACATTTCTGACTTGTTTCATTTTAATGTAGGTAGCAATTTAAGAACAAATCCTTTTCAAGAGGGAAAGAATGATGCAAACGAAGTTGCCCAACCATGTAAAAAAGAGGAGAAACTCAGATATAAGGTTGGAAATACTCAATTGCAGCATCTATATGATTCACTAAGCGTGCCAAATGGACCGATTACAATAGCTAGAGCCAAGACATTGGAAAGTGTTTTAAATAGACTAATTAAAATGATGTGTGATTCAAATATAAATCAAGATACATGTCTTGAAGAATTAGGCTCAGTGAACATCATTTAAGCGATCGGAGTCCAAAAAGATTAGTATGGAAATGTTCAAAAATTATAGTCCATTTGTATAATTTTTAAGAATCTTAAAATGATGTAATCACTGACATCACATACATACGACGTCATTACTTATGTCATATGTATATGACGTCATTACTTACGTTTTCATGTTTGAAATTTGTAGTTTTTAAAAGTCATAAAATTTATATTTATTTTGTTTGATTGTTAGGTAGGATCGTTAGCCTAACCTTTAACATTTTTCCTTTGTATTTGCATATAAAAGAGCTTTCAATTTTTGAAATGAAACAAGCAATTTTGAGTGTTAAATTATTTCTTATAAGTTCTTGTTCTCATGCTCTTTAATTTTAATTTCTTGTGGCGTTTAAAACAACCAAACTTATCATCTATATTCTTAAATGTTTTTTTACGAATTTTTGGTGTAGCGTTTGAGTAATCATAGTTTTGATTTTTATCTAAATAGGTATCGGGTCAAAACTCAATAAACTTGCGTCTTGGGGAAATCTTGTGGTTCTTTACTACATTTGGTGTTAGGTTTCATCACATTATTGGCGAGGTTTGTATCATTATTGCTCATTATCGTGTGAGTATCCTTGCGGTGCATTTTGTTTCAAAAATGGAGAAATTGAAAACGTACGATTTTCAAAGCTAAAATTGTCAAGCGTGATGCGGGCTTGAAAAACGATTTCGTTTCGAGACAGACCACATGTCATGTTACTCAGCATTGCATGAGAATCCTTACGGTGCATTTTATTTAAAAAACAGAGAACTTAAAATCGTACAATTTTTTAGACCGAAATTGTCAAATGGAATACTGACTCGAAAAATGACTTCGTTTCAAGATGCGCCGCATGCCTTTTTACTCACCACCACGCGTGGATCCTTATAGTCTATTTTGTTTTGAAAACGGAGAAGTTAAAGAGCTACAATTTTTGGAGCTAGAATTGTCAAACGTGATTTGCACTAGAAAAACGACTTCGTTTCGAGACGAGTTGCACTTCTTGTTACTAACCATTGCGTGAGAATCATCACGATGCATTTTATTTAAAAAATGGAGTAGTTGAAAATATACCCTTTCGGGGCCGGTTGTCAAACTCGAACCACACTCGAAAAATAATTTCACATCAAGACTAGCGCACGTGTAAGGATTGTGTAAGGATCATTACGGTGCATTTTATTTTGAAAACGGAGAAATTACAAACATACGATTTTTTGGTACTCAGCATTGTGTAAGGATCATTACAGTACATTTTATTTTGAAAACGGAGAAATTATAAACGTATGATTTTTTGGGCCAGAATTATCAAACATGAGACAGACTCAACAAAAGAGTTTTTTTTGAGATAGACTGCACTTCTTGTTACTAAGCATCGCATTAGAATCCTTACGGTACATTTTACTTCAAAAACATAGAAGTTGAAAACATACGATTTTCAGGGCCGAAATTATCAAACATGATGGGGACTCGAAAAAGACTTCGTTTCGAGATGGGACATAGGTCTTGTTACTCAGCATCGCGTGAGGATCCTTACAGTGCATTTTATTTTAAAAATGGAGAAGTTGAAAACGTACGATTTTCGAGGCCATTATTGTCAAACGTGATATAGACTCAAAAAACGACTTCGCTTTGAGATGGGCCGCAAATCTTGTTATTCATCATCCTGTGAGGGTCCTTACGGTGCATTTTGCTTCAAAAACAAAGAAATTGAAGATGTGCAATTTTGGGTGCTAGAATTGTCAAATATGATATGAGTTCAAAAAACTACCTTGTTTCAAGACGGGCCATATGTCATATTATTCATCATCGTGGGAGGATCCTTATGGTGCATTTTGTTTCGAAAACGTAGAAATTGAAAACGTTCAATTTTTGGGGCAAGAATTGTCAAACGTGATGCAAACTCGAAAAATGACTTCGTTTCAAGACAGGCCGCATGTGTTATTACTTAGTATCATGTAAGGATCGTTACGATACATTTTGATTTGAAAATAGAGAAGTTGAAAACTTCTGATTTTCGGGGCCAGAATTGTCAAAAGTGAAATGGATTCTAAAAACGACTTTGTTTTGAGACAGGCCACGTGTTGTTGCTTAGCATTGCATGATCATCCTAATGGTGCATTTCATTTCAAAAACGGAAAAGTTAAAAACATATGATTTTCGAGACCGGAATTGTTAAACGTGATACGACTTAAAAAACTACTTCTTTTCGAGACGGGCCGCACGTCTTGGTACTCAGCATTGCGCGAGGATCATTATGATGCATTTTTTTTCAAAAACGGAGAAGTTGAAAAAGTATGATTTTTGGGGCCAGAACTGTCAAACACGAAACGGAGTTGAAAAACGATTTCGCTCTGACACAGGCCGCACGACTTGTTACTCACCATCGCGTGGAGATTGCTACAGTAAATTTATTTTGAAAATAGAGAAGTTAAAAATGTAAAATTCTCTGGGATGGAATGGTCAAATGTGAAGTAGACTCGAAAAACGACTTCGTTTCAAGATGGTCCACACGTCTTGGTACTTAGTATCATGTGAGAATCATTACGGTGCTTTTTATGTCAAAAACCAAGAAGTAGAAAACATAAGATTTTCGGTGCCGGAAATATCAATTTTAAAAAACATATAAGATCCATGCAATTCATTTAACACGCCATCTAATCGAGGAATGGGATGTTGATACTTTACCGTAATATTGTTGACAGCTCGGCAATCAACACACATCCTCCATGTCCCATCTTTCTTAGGTACTAGTAGCACCGGAACCACACAAGGACTCATGCTTTCTCTAACATACTCTTTTTCCATCAGCTCATTAATTTGTCGTTGAAGTTCCTTTGTCTCTTCGGGATTACTTTTATAAGTTGGTCGGTTCAGAATTGTTACACCAGGTATAAAATCAATTTAATGTTCAATTCCTTAAATTGGAGGTAAATTAGGGGGCACCTCTTCAGGAAAAACATCCTGGAATTCCTGCAAAAGAAACATAACATTGTTCGGTAAGGATCCGACAAAATTGTCAGTACACAAAAAGGCGTCCTTGTACATAAGTACTATAAGGGGCTGTTATAAAAGTAAAGCTCTCTTGATCTCATCTTTTTTTTGTAATAAAATTGTATTTTTCCTCTCTCTCACACATCAACGTTGCAACTCTCTTATTTTTCCTTTCATTCTCTTTCACATTTTTGTGTTTCTCGTTTTCTTTTTTCTTTTCACTCGCTTTTTGCATCTTTAATTGGTTTTCAAAAACTTGTTTTGGAGTCAATAGTACAAGTGATATGGGTTGCCTTTTGATGGTAAAAGAGTATCTATTGGTGAAACCGTCATGTTTGACTCGTCGATCGTACTGTCATGGTCTCCCCAATAGGATGTGACATGCATGCATAAGAATCACGTCATAAAGGACCTCATCCTCATATTTGCCAATAGAGAATGTCACCAACACTTGTTTTGTTACTTTAATTTCTCCACAATTGTTTAGCCATTGAAGCCGGTACGGTCGGGGATGTTTTATGGTAGGTAACGACAATTTCTCCACTAATTTGGTATTAGCCACGTTGGTGCAACTTCCTCCATCAATTATAATGCTGCAAACTTTGTTGTTGACGAAACACCGAGTATGAAACAAGTTCTCCTGTTATTCATTTTCTTCTTTGATTAAGAGTGTGCGAGTGTGAGAACATTTGAGTGCTCAAATACGAGAGGGAGTGAAAACACGTGAGGGAGTGCTTGTGAGGTTTCTAACTTTGTTTTGTAGATTTTAAATATGTCTCACAATCAAGAAGAAAATTCAACCTCGAGGGTACAACAACCAAGCACCCTGAACCTACAATTGCAAGCGTTATTAGGGGTGATGAGACGGATGACAAGGGCTGAGTTAGAACCAATCCATAAGAGGATGGATAGGTTGGAAGAAGAGATATCAAGAGGGTAATATCAAAGCTCTTCCACTAGACAACCACTTAGGCAAGTGCAACCAAGGATACAATGGGGTAATGTTGAGGATGATGAGCAGTTAGATGAATCACCAATGAACCGGGGCAAGAATTTGCATGGTTAAGGGAATAGAGAAGTTAGGTTGGGTAGACCTAAGTTGGATGATAATTTAGAAAGTATTAAGATGAAAATTCTACTGTTCTAAGGTAGAAACGATCCTAAAACTTATTTAGAGTGGGAGAAGAAAATAGAGATGGTTTTTGATTGTCACAACTACTCCGAGATCAAAAAGGTAAAACTTGCGGCCATTAAATTTACTAATTATGCTATTATTTGGTGGGATCAATTGTTGAAGGATAGAAGAAGAAATCAAGAACGTCCTGTTGAAACATGGGATGAGATAAAGATAATAATGAGAAGACGTTTCATTGCAAGCTACTACCATCGGGAGTTGTTCAATAAATTGCAGCGTCTAACTCAAGGATCTAAAAGCGTAGATGAATATTACAAAGAGATGGAGGTTGCTATGATCTGAGCAAATGTAGAGGAGGATAGAGAAGCTACCGTGGCTAGATTCTTACATGATTTAAATCATGAGATCGCAGATGTGGTGGAAATGCAACATTATGTAGAGTTGACAGATATGGTACATGAAGCCATCAAAGTTGAGCAACAATTGAAGCGAAGAAACATGGCTAGGAGAGGAACAAGCACGAATGCTACAAACTCATGGAGATCAACTCCTAAAAGGCAGGAATTTCCATTAATAAAGTCTAATTCCGAAGTTTCTAAGGATGTTAAACAAGTTGTGCTGCAAAAATAAGGTAACATTGAATCCACCGCTTCTAGAAATCGTGACATTAAGTGTTTTAAATGTCAAGACAGGAGTCATATAGCTAGCCAATGCCCAAATAAAAGGGTAATGGTGATCAATACTCAAGGGGAGATTAAGTCGGAAGGAGAAGAAGAAGACGAAATAGAAGATATGTCATCTCGTGACGATAACTATGAAGGGCAATATGCTGCAGAAGGAGAATTATTAGTGGCAAGATGAGCTCTTAGCGCACAGATTATGGAAGAAGAAAATGATCGGCGGGAGAACTTGTTTCATACTCGGTGTTTTGTCAACAACAAAGTTTGCAACGTTATAATTAATGGAGGAAGTTGCACCAACGTGGCCAGCACCGAATTAGTAGAGAAATTGTCGTTACCTACCATGAAACATCCACGACCGTACCGACTTCAATGGCTAAACAATTGTGGAGAAATTAAGGTAACAAATAAGTGTTATCGTGGCGTATGTGAGTTGATAGTAGAGCGGTAAATAAGATAACAGTTGATTATCGCTTTCCAATTTCGCGCCTAGATGATCTTTTAGACCAACTTTATAGGGCTAAAATCTTCTCAAAGATTGATCTTTGGAGTGGCTATCATCAAATTAGAATACGGCTTGGAGATGAATAGAAAACTACTTTTAAAACTCGAGATGGGCTTTATGAATGGATGGTGATGCCCTTTGGTCCCTCTAATGCTCCAAGCACTTTATGCGATTGATGAATCATGTTTTCAAGCCTTTCATCGGAAAATTTGTTGTTGTGTACTTTGATAATATTCTTGTATATAACAAGGATGAACAACAACATGTCAACCTTCTCCGTTATGTGTTCGACACACTGCGGCAACAAAAGCTATATGCAAATTTGAAGATGTGTGAATTCTTTACTAACAGCCTAGTCTTTTTGGGCTATGTTGTATCTAAATTAGGCATCAAGATGGATTCCAGCAAGGTAGAAGCAATCCTCAACTGGCCAACACCTAAGTCTTTGCATGACATTTGGAGTTTTCATGGCCTTGCATTGTTTTATTGGCGTTTTATTAAAGGATCTAGCACAATTGTTGCTCCAATTACTGAGTGTCTTAAAGGAAAAACTTTCAAGCACCCATTCTTTCACTTCCGGATTTTAACCAAGTGTTTGAAGTTGAATGTGATGCATCAAATACTGGAATTGGTGGTGTTTTCAGCTAAGGAAACAAACCAATTGCTTTCTTCAGTGAGAAACCAAATAAATCTCGCAAGAAATATTCTACTTACGATGACGAGTTTCATGCAATTTGTCGCTCTTTGGCTCACTGGAGTTAATATCTTCTTTCAAAATTATTTGTTTTCTATTCAGATCATGGGGCCTTCAAATTCATTAACAGCCAACAGAAGCTAAATCGAAAACATGCTGGATGGGTTGAATTTCTTCAATCTTTCAACTTCACCATCAAGCACAAATTTGGAGTTCAAAATGTTGTAGCTGATGCACTTAGACGAAAATATTCCTTGCTATCCTTAATGCAAGTGAAAGTCATAGACTTTGAAGTCGTGAAGGAATTATATGCAATTGATCTAGACTTCGGCAAGATATGGGCAGAATGTAAAAATCATCCTTACAAGCAATTTTTGCGGCAAGAGGGTTATCTCTTTAAAGGTAATTATCTATGCATTCCTCGGTGTTCTTTAAAAGAGTCTATTATCATGGAAGCTCATGACAATTATGTTGAAGGTCACTTGGTAGAGATAAAACACTTGCTCTCTTGAAAGATAAGTTTTTTTGGCCAAAGATGGGATGCAATGTGATGAAGCATGTGGAAAGGTGTAAGATCTGTCGTGTTGCAAAAAGTCATGGACAAAATACGGGTTTATATACTCCATTACCAGTGCCTAATGCTCCATGGGAAGATGTTAGTTTAGATTTTATTGCTGGGTTACTAAGAACAAAAAGAAATAAAGATTCTATCATGGTAGTGGTGGATAGATTTTCTAAAATGGCTCATTTTATTCCATGCAACAAAACAACAGATGTCTCTAATGTGCCTAATTTGTATTTCAAAAAAGTAATGAAGCTGTATGGTATTCCAAAAATTATCATTTTTTATCAAGATTCTAAGTTTTTGAGTCATTTTCGGCAAACGCTATCGAGAAAACTTGGCACTAGTCTCAATTTTAACTCTTTTCAACATTCTTAAACTGATGGTCAAACAGAAGTGACAAATCAGAGTTTCGGAAATCTCTTACGAAGTTATGTTGGTAAGAATATCCAACAATAGGATGTTATTTTACCTCAAATTGAATTTGCTTATAATTGATCAACTAGCCAATTGACTGGTCAAAGTCCTTTTAAGGTAGATTATGGCAAAAATCCTATTAATCCGATGGATTTAACTCCACTTCCAATTCATCAATACTTTAGTGGAGATGCTGAAGAAAGAGCTAAGAGTACCAAAAAGCTTCACGAGTAAGTTCATGATAGAATTCTGAAATTAAATGAGAAATATTGACCTTTTACAAACAAACATCGCAAGCATGTCGAATTCAAGGAAGGAGATTTAGTTTGGATACATCTCCGAAAAGCAGATTTTCCACCTGGAAAATATGCTAAACTCAAGCCTAAAACTGATGGACCATTTAAGGTATTGCAACGAATTGGAGAAATGCCTACAAGATTGAGTTGCCAGAAAGTTATGGTGTTTCATCTACATTCAACATTTCGGATTTATCTCCATACTATGAAGATCACAACAATAAAAACTCAAGAATGAGTCTTTTTCAACCACGGGAGTGTCTGAACATCAAGAGCAGAACTTAAGTGCTAATAAGTTCAAAATTATTATCCTAATTTACTAAGTTGTGAAGACACTGTCAGAAGGGTAATTTCAGAATTTAATCTGTATTCATTGAAATAATATTTCAGTAAGTGCTTGACACCATTGGAAAGTTGAAGAAGTAAACTTTCAATAGAATTTTACAGTTTAGCATTTAGAGTTCTCTAAAGAAAGTTATGATAATTTCTTTACAATATGTTCATTTTCAAGGCAAAATTTGGATGCACGGATTTTAAAGATTTTTTTAGTTTAAATTCAATGTGTTTTGTTTAATTTCTACATGATAGAAGGATTTGGTGAGTTGTAATTCAAAGTCTTAACTGTTTTGATTTATTTTCAAAGAATTTTAAATGTTTGTATTCTTTTGTCAAAGTTAGGTAATAGTTGTTGGCCTAACCATTGAAATTTCTAGTAGTTGTTAGCCTAACCTTTGACATTTCTTTTCTTGTAAAAATCTATATAAAGGCTTCAAGTATGTAACATTAAAATCAAGTTATTTTGAGTTGAGTTAAATAAAATTTTGGTATTCTATACTCTATATATATTGTGGAGAATTTCTATAGGATGGTGAGTACTTTTTTTTTTTAAGTTCTACAACCTTTGGTAACAATTTAGGGTGGTGTTTCTGTATTTCTTTTGTTGTGAACCTTAGGAGGAGAGTTTATTTCAACCTTTATTTAGTAAAAATCCTAAATCCCCACACAGACCTCCGTTTTCCAGTATTATTATTTCCAGATCAAATTCTTGCGAAAGCAACACCCACCGAATCAATCTTGGCTTCGCATTTGGTTTTGTTAATAAATATTTCAATACTGCATGATCCGAATGCACAATGATTTTAGATCCTACCAAGTATGACCTAAATTTGTCGAATGCAAACACAACAGCCAAATACTCTTTTTTAGTGGTGGAATAAATTAGTTGGGCATCATTGAGTGTTTTACTAGCATAAAAAACAACATGCAAATGCTTCTCTGCTCTCTGCCCCAAAACAGCCCCTATAGCATAATCAGATGCATCACACATAATCTCAAAAGGTAACAACCAATTAGGTGCCATGATAATAAGTGCTGATGTTAATTTTTCTTTCAAAGAATTGAAACCGGCAAGACAATCATCATTAAAATCAAAAAGAACATTTTTAGACAACAAATTATATAATGGACGACTTATTTTAGAGAAATCTTAAATAAATCGTCTATAAAAACCTACATGTCCTAAGAAACTCATAATTCCCTTAACTGAAGTAGATGGTGGTAATTTAGCTATCAAATCAATTTTCGCCTTATCAACTTCAATGCCTCTACTAGAAAAAACATGCCCTAGCACAATGCATTGTTGTACTATAAAATGACTTTTTTCCAAACTAATTGTCAAATTACACTCAATACACCTCTCAAGAATCAAAGTTAAGTTATGGAGACAATCATCCAACGAAGTTCCAAAAACTGAAAAATCATCCATAAATACGTTAATGAATTTCTCCATCATATCCAAAAAAAATTGACATCATGCATCTTTGGAATGTTGCAGGAGCGTTGTATAAACCGAATGGCATCCTCCTAAAGGCAAATGTTCCAAATGGGCAAGTGAATATTGTCTTCTCTTGGTCCTCCGGTGCAATTGACACTTGATAATAACCTGAAAGACTATCAAGAAAACAATAAAAATCATGCCCTGCCAATCTTTCCAATATCATATCAATAAATGGAAGTGGAAAATGATTTTTCTTTGTAACTGAATTCAACTTTCTATAATTAATACACATTTTCCACCCGGTAGTCATTCTAGTCGGTGCCAACTCATTATTTTCATTCCTCACTACTGTAATGCTTGACTTTTTTGGCACAACATGAACTAGACTAACCCATTTACCATCAGAAATTGGGCAAATGACTCATGTATCTAAGAGTTTTAAAACCTCTTTCTTGACTACATCTTACAAATTAGGATTTAATCTCCTTTAGGCTTGTCTCGTAGGTTTGGCATTATCCTCTAAAATAATTTCATGCATGCACATTGTAGGACTTTAATGTCACTTACACTCCATCCTATAGCTTTCCTAAGTCAACTAAGCTCTCTTACAACTCTCTCTTCTTGGGTTTGGGTCAAAGTAAATGAAATGATTACAGGGTATGTATCCGCCTCTCCCAAAAATATGAATTTAAGATGTTTAGGCAATTCTTTAAGCTCAATTTTAGGTAAAGTGATTTTTTTCCCTTGGTAAGGATTTCGGTAACTCTAAGGGTTTTTTAGGTTTTTCTGAAATTGGTTTGGCTTTATCTAGCATCTCATGATATCCCTTAGTCTTATTCAAGTGTTTCTTCTACTCTGTCACCAACAAATGCAACTTCAAGCTTATCCCCCATTTCTTCTTGCAAATAAATGTTATAAACAAATGAATCTATACAATCAATAAAAGAGCACTCATCTTTAGTAGAAATAGAAGGAATTGATATAAATAATCAAACACTTTAAATTGGACAGTTTCTCTGAAGACCGTTATCGATAACCTCCCATTTTGGACATCAATAATTGTCTTGGTTGTTGACACGGGAGTGTCCGAACATCAAGAGTAGAACTTAAGTGCCAATAAGTTCAAGAAAATTACCCTAATTTACTAAGTTATAAAGATACTGTCAGAGGGGTAATTTTGAAATTTAAATTGTATTCACTAAAACAATATTTTAGAATAAGGTTGGTGCCACTAGAAAGTTAAAGAAGTAAGTTTTTTATAGAAATTTACGGTTTATCATTTGGAGTTCTTTAGAGAAAGTTATGATAACTTTTTTACAACATGTTCATTTTCAAAGCAAAGTCTAGATGCATGAATTTTAGAGATTTTTTATCTTAAATTCAATGTGTTTTGTTAAATTTCTAGATGATAGAAAGATTTGGTGAGTTGTAATTCAAAGTTTTAGTTGTTTTGGTTATTTTCAAATAATTTTAAATGTTTGTATTCATTTGTCAAAATTAGGTAATGGTTGTTGGCCTAACCATTGAAATTTCTGGGGGTTGTTGGCCTAATTTTTTACATTTCTTTCCTTGTAAGAGCCTATATAAAGGCTTTAAGCTTGTAGTATTAAAATCAAGTTGTTTTGAGTTGAGTTTAATAAAATTCTTGTGTTTTATACTCTGTATCTCTTGGAAAATTTTTTCATAGAGTAGTGAGTGTTTTCTTTGAAGCTCTACTACCTTTAATAACAATTTTTTAGGGTGGTTTTTCTATATCCTTTTGTTGTTAATATTAGGAATAGAGCTTAGTAATTTATTTTTCCTTAGCAAACATTAATTTTGTCACATACCTACATTCTCCGGTATCAATTTGGTATCAGAGCTCAAGGTTCCATGACTACCCGTCATCGCCAAAAACAATCTAAGGAAGGTCATTGAAACGCACAAGCTGATCCTCCTGATGCTCTAATGGCAGAAATTAGGAGGCAAATCCAGCAACTTCAACAACGATTGGAGGCATTTGAAAATCAAGAGAGAATTCAGCAGCATATAGAACCTGTCCATGAAGCTCTTAGCGAAGAAGAAGAGGGTTTAAATCCTTTTTACCATGTTTCAAGTCGCTTGTCAAGTGGTAACAGCACTCCCCCACACCCAAGAAAATTACGAAACTTTCATTTTCAAAAAGATTTCAATATGAAAGTTGATATTACAGATTTTGAAGGAAGGATGCAGCCGGAAGAATTTGTTGATTGACTCCACACCATTGAACGAATCTTTGAGTTCAAGGATGTTCCTCAGCATATGAAGGTGAAGCTTGTTACCATCAAGCTGAAGAAGCATGCATCTTTATGGTGGGAAAATCTCAAGAGACAAAGAGTACATGAATGAAGAGGTAAAATTGTCACTTAGGAAAAGATGAAGAGGGAACTCAAGCGAAAATACTTCCTGGAAAATTATCGACAATATATTTTCTTAAAGTTTCACAATTTGAAACAAAAAGATCTGTCTGTGGAAGAACAAACAATTGCTCGTTATTTAGGAGAATTGAAGTCAAAAATTGGAAATATAGTCCAATTGCAACCTTATTGGAGCTACAATGATGTGTGCAGACTGGCTCTAAAGGTGGAGAAGCAACAAAAAGAAGCACAAGAGAGGGGGACTCGTTTTTCAGCCCGTGACATCACTTCCAATTGTGGGAACACCTCCATTTTCAAAAATACTTCTACCGTGAAATCAGCAACCAAGATTCCTGCCAAGAATGATGTGGAAACTAGCTTTAAGCAGCAACCAAGCCCAAATTCTTAACGATGCTTCAAATGTCAAGGTGTTGGGCATATTGCTTGTGAATGTTCTAATCGCAAAATTATCACACTAGTTGAAGAAGATGCTGATGAAGAAATTAAGGGAGGTCCACAATTTGATGCTGAAGTTCCAAAAGAAGTAGAAGAAGATGATGTTGTATATGCTGATTATGGTGAATTCCTTATTATGCGGCGAAGTTTGAACGCTGCATTTGAAGGAGAAGATTGGTTGCAAAAGAACATTTTTCACACAAGATGTACTTCTAATGGCAAGGTTTGTAACGTCATCATTGATGGTGGCAGCTTTGAGAATGTGGTGTCTACTGAAATTGTGGAGAAGTTGTGCCTCAAAACTGAGCAACATCCTCAACCATACAAACTTTCCTAGCTTCGATAAGGCAGTGAGATAAAGGTAAACAAACGTTGTCTTGTTTCGTTTTCAATTGGAAAAAAATATATAGATGAAGTTTGGTGTGATGTTTGTGCCCATGGATGCTTGTCATTTACTTTTAAGAGGACCTTGACAATATGATAGAAAGGTTATGCATGATGGGTATAAAAATACTTATACTTTTGTTAAAAAATAGAACAAAGATAATTTTGAGTCCATCAAAGATGGAAAATAGTCCTAAAACTGTAAAAGGGGAGGGAAACAATTTGCTTGTCATATCAGAATGTCAAAAGAAGTTGAATTTAGGGAAGCTTATGTTCTAGTTGGGTTTGAGGAAAATGAAGATGATAATGAACCACCGCAGATCATGAAACAACTTTTTGAAGAGTTTCATGATGTTGTTTCAGAGAAGATCCCACCCAAACTTCCTCCGATGAGAGACATTCAACATTGCATTGATCTTGTAGCAGGAGCTGTTCTACCAAAAAAGGTGGCTTATCGAATGAGTCCAAAAGAGCATGAAGAGTTACAAAGACAACTTGATGAGCTGATTGCAAAGGGATTGGTTCGAGAAAGTAAAAGTCCTTGTGCTGTTCCTGCACTTTTAGTACCAGAAATAGATGGATTGTGGCGTATGTGCATTGATAGTAGAGCGGTAAATAAGATAACAATTGATTATCGCTTTCCAATTCCACGCCTAGATGATCTTTTAGACCAACTTCATGAGGCCAAAACCTATTCAAAGATTGATTTTCGGAGTGGCTATCATCAAATCAGAATATGGCTTGAAGATGAATGGAAAACTGCTTTTAAAACTTGAGATAGGCTTTACGAATGGATGGTGATGCCCTTTGATCTCTCTAATGCTCCAAGTACTTTCATGCGATTGATGAATCATGTTTTCAAGCCTTTCATCAGAAAATTTGTTGTTATGTACTTTGATAATATTCTTGTATACAGCAAGGATGAAGAATAACATGTCAACTATCTCCGTCAAGTGTTCGACACACTACGATAACAAAAGCTATATGCTAATTTGAAAAAGTATGAATTCTCTAACTGCCTAGTCTTTTTGGGCTATGTTGTATCTAAAGAAGGCATCAAGATGGATTCCAACAAGGTAGAAGCAATCCTCAACTGGCCAACGCTTAAGTCTTTGCATGATATTCGAAGTTTTCATGGCCTTGCATCATTTTATCAGCGTTTTATTAAATGATTTAGCACAATTGTTGCTCCAATTACTGAGTGTCTTAAGGGAGAAGCTTTCAAGTGGACAGAGGAAGCACAAAGGAGCTTTGACACTATCAAAAGCAAGGTAACTCAAGCACCTATTATTTCACTTCCAGATTTTAACCAAGTGTTTGAAGTTGAATGTGATGCATCAAATACTGGAATTTGTGGTGTTTTGAGCCAAGAAAACAAACCAATTGCTTTCTTCAGTGAGAAATATTCTACTTATGATAAGGAGTTGTATGCAATATGTCGCTCTTTGGCTCATTGGAGTCAATACCTTCTTTCAAAACCATTTGTTCTCTATTCAGATCATGAGGCCTTGAAATTCATCAACAGCCACCAGAAGCTAAATTGAAGATATGCTGATGTAAATACGGATGCACACAAGAGCAATGATCCAATTCAGCTACCTAATGGTCCTGTTACAAGAGTAAGAATGAAGAAATTCAAAGATGCATTGAATGGGATGATTCAAGGTTTGTGGGATGATCTTACAACAATTCAAGAGTGTAAGAAAGAGTCAAATATCAAACTTGAACTTCAAGACAATAATCAGAGCTTGGTAACATTGACACAATTACAAGAAGGCAAAACCTGAAGATTAAAGCTTCTACGGAATTCAACTTCTCAAATTTGTATAAGACCATATTCGAACGATGTCTCAAGGCTAAGCAAGCATGTTCAAGTTCTTTTAATTGCAGTTCGAATCAGATCGTCATCATAATGCAAGTTTCGGATTCCATGTGCCAGTTTGGGCTAAGTTGCTGTTCAAGCCCATCATCTATTTTAGTCTTATTTATAAACATATATTTATAATTTGTTATGTGTTTGGGCTGTTAATGGTAATTATTAAGCCCAAATTCAGTTTATTTTATTTAAAGTTAGAATAAGTTTAATTTTGTGGCCAAACACTCCAATTAGGGTTACTTATCTCCTGTACCCTTATATATTCAGCCACATGCTCCCATGGAGGTAGCAATTACTTTTCTTGAATGAAATTAAATTGAGAGTGTTTTCTCTTATTTTGATTCTTGCTTGAATCAAGGTTCTTACAATCAAAGCTAATTACTTTGAGGGTATTTATTCTAAGGTTCTATTTCACAAGTTGAAATTGGGTTACAGACTTGGGTGAATCTGATTTAGCTTTCCAAGAAGTTGCTTCCATGCGTAAAGATATTGGGTCTCAAGTTTAATATACTCGGGGTTCGTATCATATGCTGGATGGGTTGAATTTCTTCAATCTTTCAACTTCACCATCAAGCACAAATCTAGAGTTCAAAATGTTTTAACTGATGCACTTAGCCGAAAACTTTCCTTGCTATCCTCAATGCAAGTGAAAGTCATAGGCTTTGAAGTCATGAAGGAATTATATGTAAGTGATCCAGACTTGAATTTGCTTATTATGTTGGTAAGAATATCAGACAATGGGATGTTATATTGGCTCAAATTGAATTTACTTATAATCAATCAACTAGCCAATCTACCGGTCAAAGTCTTTTTTAGGTAGTTTATGGCAAAAATCCTATCAGCCCAATGGATTTAACTCCACTTCCAATTCATCAACACTTTAGTGGAGATGCTGAAAAAAGAGCTAAGAGTATCAAAAAACTTCATGAGCAAGTTCGTGGCAGAATTCTGAAACAAAATGAGAAGTATCAACTTTCTGTAAACAAACATCGCAAGCATGTTGAGTTTAAAGAAGGAGATTTGGTTTGGATACATCTTCGAAAAGCACATTTTCCACCTGGAAAATATGCTAAACTCAAGCCTAAAGCTGAATTGGAGAAAATGCTTATAAGATCGAGTTGCCAGAAAGTTATTGTGTTTCATCTACATTTAACGTTTCGGATTTATCTTCATACTATGAGGATCACAATAATATAGACTTAAGGATGAGTCTTTTCAACCAGGGGAGATTGACATGAGAGTGTCCGAACATCAAGAGCAGAACTTAAGTACCAATAAGTTCAAAAAGATTACCCTAATTTACTAAGTTATGAAGATACCATCAAAAGGGTAATTTCAGAATTCAAACTGTATTCACTGAAGCAATATTTCAAAACAAGGTTGGTGCCACTGGAAAGTTGAAGAAGTAAGCTTTCTATAAAAATTTACGATTTATCATTTGGAGTTCTCTAGAGAAAATTATGATGTGTTTTGTTTAATTTCTAGATAATAGAAGGATTTAGTGAGTTGTAATTCAAAGTCTTAACTGTTTTAATTTATTTTCAAAGAATTTTAAATATTTATATTCATTTGTCAAAGTTAAGTTATGATTATTGGACTAACCATTGAAATTTTTAGGGGTTGTTGGCCTAATCTTTGACAATTGTTTTCTTATAAAAGTCTGTATAAAGGCTTCAAGCATATAGTATTGAAATCAAGTTGCTTTGAGTTGAATTTAATAAAATTCTTGTGTTTTATACTCTGTATCTCTTGGAGAATTTTCTATAGAGTGGTGAGTATTTTCTTTGAACCTCTACAACCTTTACTAACAATGTTAGGGTAGTGTTTCTGTATCCCTTTGTTGTTAATATTAGAAATAGAGCTTAGTAACCTATTTCTCCTTAACAAACATTAAGTTTTCCGCATACTTCCATTTTCCGATATCAGTTGTTGCCATGAATAGTCTACCAAGAAGAATTCTATGCTCTTTGTCCTTTGAGGGTGTTCTTTCCATCTCCAAAACCACAAGTCCACTGGTATAATGAGCTTGTCTACTTGCACCAACAAATCCTCAATTATTCCCTTTGGATATTTAATTGACCTATCCGCAAGTTGAAGGGTCATAGTTGTAGGCTTACGCTTCCCTAAACCTAGTTGCAAGTATATGGAGTATGGCATTAGATTAATACTTGCTCCTAAGTCTAGCATGGCTTTAGCTATCTTCTTGTCTCCCATAGTTATGTTTATGTTGAAACTTTCAGGATCTTTTAATTTTGGAGACAAATTTTGTTGAAGCACTGCACTAGCAACTTTTGAGACCATGACTTTCTCATTCTTCTCATATCTTCTCTTTTTGGTGTTGAGTTCCTTGAAAAATTTTGCATATGATGGTATATTCTTAATAACATCCAAAAGAGGTAAGTTAATATCAACCTTAGAAAGCATTTCAAAAATCTTAGAAAATTATTTATCTTACTTATTTTCTTTTAAATGGTACGGATAAGGAATTGGAGGCCTATAAGGCTCGATTGCGTTATGGAGCAATAGAGTAGAAGCTAAATCCTTCTTTTTGCTCTTCTCAAAATGCTTAGAAGGTTAGGGATCTTTAGCTTGTTCTATTTTGGAAACTTCTTGCTCCGCATTTTTTGCAGCAAGTGGTAAATCATTAGAATTTTCATTATCAAAATGTTAAACATTAATAATTTTACCACTTCGTAAGACTGTAACAGCTTTGGCTTGCTCGGGTTGACTAGGTAGTTTTTCTTTTTGATGTCCTTGCATGTGTTCTGCAAGTTGTCCAACTTGCATTTCTACCCTCTTCATAGATGCTTCTAAGGAATCCAACCTTTGACTATGTCTCTCATGGTTTTTTTTTACTGACTTGAATGAAAGCATTCAAGCTCTCCTCCAATGTTGATCTTCTAGGTTGTTCAGGTGGCATGGCTTGGATTTGATGCTGAATTGGCCTTAAGTTTTGAGCATATGTTCGACTATTATTAGTCTTCAAGAGAAATTTGGATGATTTCTCCAACCTGGGTTATATGTGTTTGCAAAAGGATCATGTCTTGATTTAGGTTGGTAAGACTCTATCAAATTAGCTTGTTCTTGTTCACCACCTATGTAAGAATCACAAGACAAAGAACAAGTGTTAGCATTATGCCCATAAATACCACAAATTCCACATACCTTATGAGTTGAATGGTTATTGGTTGTAAGGAGTATGACTTGGTAAGTCAATTTAGCAAGTTGCATTGCCATTTCATTGTTGGAGCTTAAATCAAGCACCCTAACTCTCCTTTCTCTTGCACTCTTTTGCTACGAATTAGGACCCAACATTTCATATAGCCCATGTCTCTTCTGTAGTCTTTTCTCCCATGGCTCCATCGGCGGCATTATCAACCGTGTATTGACATTGTTGTGTCAATCTATCACAAAAAAATTGGTTTTATAGCTGCAGCGGAAATGATGGTGAGGACATTGGATAAGAAGCATCTTGAATCTATCCTATGCTTCATGGAAAAATTCTCCCTCCATTTGAGAAAAGGTAGTAATTTTAGTTCTTAACTCAGTGGTCTTTGGGTGAGAGTAGAATTTTGACATAAATTTGTTGTAAACCGCTTCCCATGTAGTTAAATATCTTGGTGGAAGAGTCATCAACCAAGCTTTAGCTTTATCTTTCAGCGTATAGGAAAAACACCTCATTCTAAGTTAATCCTCGGTTAATCCTTGCAAAAGAAAAGTTTGCACTGTCGCATAAAAGTCCTTAACGAAAATCAAAGGGTCTTCGTTAGGATTTTCATAAAAAGAAGACAACATGGAATAATGTATGTTTTTTATCTTATAATTTCGTGCAGCATCCTTCAATTGTATGCAAGATGTAGAAGTGCTAATGATCAGCCTTGCATACTCCTTCCTCACCCTTTGTCTTTCGGCTACTTCTGTTGTTTAGGGCTCCATGCTTGCTATTTTCTCAACAATTTCTTCTTTTTGTTTAGTACATAATTGATGTTCTTTAACTACTTGTCTCAAGTTCTCCCTTATTCTTAGAATATTATCATTTTTCTCCCCAAGATCTCCCTTTAGGAAATTGTCACTGTGCATGTACCTAATGAAAGAAGAAAAAAAATTAAATTATAAACAAACAAAATAAAATAGTAATAAATGAAACATTCACAACAAATGAAATTAGAACAAATGAAACACTCAAAACAAACAAAAAAATAGCAACAAAGAAAACAAATATAAAATTTAAACACCAATTCTCCGGCAACGAAGCCAAAAACTTGATGTGCAAATTTAAAATGCTCGCAAGTGCACAAATTGTTAATAGTTGATGATAAGTTCACTCCGAGGTCGATCTCTTGTGAAATTGTAATAATTTAATGTAATTAAATGACAATTTCAGATTATTCTAATTGAAGTAATTAAATAGCTAAATTACAACAACTTGAAATTTATAAAATTCGGTTGAATTCAATGAAATTATATAGGATTTGGCTAGTTATCTAATCTGGTATTGAAATATTAGGTGAATTAAACAATCCTTATACAATTTAGATTATTGGTTTTTTCACTAAAGCTAGAGAATTCCAATGATCATGGTAATTTTCACTTATAATTAATTAAATATATTCTTAATATGAGGCTTCTACTTAATTAATTGTATTGTTAGAAGGAAATCATTTAACCATTTAAATCAAACCAACTCAATGGATTCAATTTAAATACTTGTTTAAAAGAGTTTAATTAAGGTAAAATGATGTTTCTAACACCTTAATTCTCTAATTAATTTGATGTAAATACGGATGCACACAAGAGCAATGATCTAATTCAGCTACCTAACGGTCTCATTACAAGAGCAAGAATGAAGAAATTCAAGGATGCATTGAATGAGATGATTCAAGGTTTGTGGGATGATCTTGCAACAATTCAAGAGTGCAAAAACGAGTCAAATATCAAGTTTGGACTTCAAGACAATAATCAGAGCTTGGTAACATTGACACAAGTACAAGAAGACAAAACCTGAAGATTAAAGCTTCTACGGAATTCGACTTCTCAAATCTGTACAAGGGCATATTCAAATGATGTCTCAAGGCTAAGCAAGCATGTTCAAGTCTTTTGATTGCAGTTCGAATCAGATCGTCATCATGATGCAAGTTTTAGATTCCATGTGCCATTTGAGCTAAGTTGCTGCTCAAGCCCATTATCTATCTTAATCTTATTTATAAATATATATTATTTAATTTCTTACGTGTTTGGGCTGTTAACGTTAATTATTAAACCCAAATTTAGTTTGTTTTAATTTAAGTTAGAATAATTTTAATTTTATGGCCGAATACTCCAATTAGGGTTACTTATCTCTTATACCCTTATATATTCAGCCACGTGCTCCCATGGAGGGATCATTAGTCTTTAAAAGAAATAAAATTGAGAGTGTTTCTCTTATTTTGATTCTTGTTTGAATCATGATTCTTACAATCTAAGCTAATTACTTTGAGGATATTTTATTCTAATGTTCTATTTCACAAGTTGAAATTGCTTTCCAGACTTGGATAAATCTGATTTAACTTTCCAAAAGGTTGCTTCCATGCGTAAAGATATTGGGTCTCAAGTTTAATATACTCGGGTTTTGTATCATAATTTCAATCACAAATAATAGATAACAAATTCACAACAAATAATCAAATTTATATAGATCAATGAAAAATAAATAATCTCGACCTCTAATTAATTACATTTCACAAAATATTCAATACCGTTTCAATAGCAAAGCCAAACTCCCAAAATATGTTTACACTTCCTTTCAAATTTATAAATATAATTACAAAAATTCTAAACATATTTGAAAATAAACAAACTTAAAGAAAACTTCTCTTTTTGAAGGTTCACCACCAAGTTTTGAAGAAGATGATAATTTTGCCCAGCAAAAATGTCCTCCTCTTTAATCCAGCAATCCTGCCCCTGCAATGGAAAAACTCCCTCTTTAGAAAACCCAATTCAACATGAAATCCTTCCCCAATTCGTTCTCTACCCAGCAGCACATCTAAAGTCCTCCCTTTTCACTCATTTTATCAACAACTTATTCAAAATTCACTCTCATATGTCAAGGAAAGTTTGTCTTCCAGTTGTCTTCCAGTTGTCTTCTTTTCAACTGAAATTTTGACCCTTAAACTTTAACATTTACTTTCTTTTTGAAATATAGGATTGTAAATCACTATATCTAGTTTTCAAATTATTTTGTATCACCCAAATACGAGTATTAAGGAAAAAGTTATGCTTGAAAACGTACAATTTTCGGGGCTGGAATTCTCAAATGGGATATAGACTCAAGATTGCGTCAGGATCTTTACAGTGCATTGTGTTTCGAAAACGGAGAAATTCAAAACGTACGATTTTCGAGGCCGGAATTGCGCAACTTGAAACAGACTCGAAAAACACTTCGTTTCAAAACGGGGTGCACGTTTTGTTTCTCAGCATGGTGTTAGGATCTTTACAGTGTATTTTATTTCAAAAACAAAAAAGTTAAAAATGTACGATTTTCGGTGCCGAAATTGTCAAACGCAATACAGACTCAAAAAACAACTTCATTTCGAGATAGGCCACACGTCTTGTCACTCAACATCGCGTGAGAATCCTTATGGTGCATTTTATTTCAAAAACGGCGATGCTGAAAACGTACAATTTTCAGGGCAGAATTGTCAAACGTGAAACGGACTCAAAAACTGACTTCGTTTTGAGATGAACCGCATGTCTTGTTACTTATCATTGCGTCCCTAATGGTTATGGTGCATTTTTTTTTAAAACAGAGAAGTTGAAGACGTACGATTTTCGGAGCCGGAATTGTCTAAAGCGTCACAGATTCAAAAAATGACTTCGTTTTGAAATGGGGTACACGTCTTGTTACTCAGCATCGCATGTGGATCCTTGCAGTATATTTTGTTTCGAAAATTGAAAAGTTGAAAACGTACAATTTTCAAGGCCGAAATTATCAAAGGTGATACGAACTTGAAAAGTGACTTCGTTTCAAGAGAGGCCAGACATCTTATTATTTAGTATTGCAGGAGAATCATTATGATGCATTTTATTTTAAAAACGGAAAACTTGAAAACGTATAATTTTCGAGGCTGGAATTCTCAAACGTGATATGGACTAGAAAAAAAGTTTCATTTCGAAACAGGTCACATGTCTTGTTACTCAACATCACGTCAGGATCTTTACGGTGCATTTTGTTTTGAAAATGGAGAAGTTGAAAACGTACGATTTTTGGGCCAGAATTGTTCAATTTAAAACAGACTCGAAAAACACTTCGTTTCGAGACGGGCCGCACATTTTGTTACTCAGCATCGCATTAGGATCGTTACGGTACATTTTATTTCGAAAATAGAAAAGTTGAAAATGTACAATTTTCGGTGCCAAAATTGTCAAATATGATACGGATTCGAAAAACAACTTTATTTTGAGATAGGTCGCATGTTTTGTAACTCAGCATCATGTGAGGATCCTTACGGTACATTTATTTAAAAAATAAAGATGTTGAAAACGTACGATTTTCAAGGCCAGAATTGTCAAATGTGAAACGGACTAAAAAACCGACTTCATTTCGAGATGGACCGCATGTTTTGTTACTTATAATCGCGTGAAAATCGTTACGGTGTATTTTGTTTCGAAACGAAGAAGTTGAAGACGTACGATTTTTAGGGTTGCAATTGTCAAACGTGATACCAACTAGAAAAATTATCTCGTTTCGAGACGGGTCATACTCCTTATTACTCATCATCGCATGAGGATCCTTACGATACATTTTATTTAAAAAACGGAGAAGTTTAAAACATACGATTTTCGGGGTTGGAATTGTTAAACGTGATGCGGACTTGAAAAACGGCTTCATTTTGAAACAAGCTGCACGTCTTGGTACTCAGTATTGTGTGAGAATCATTATAGTGTATTTTATTTCAAAAATAGGGAAGTTGAATACATATTATTTTCGGTGCCGGAATTAGCAAACTTGATATGAACTCGAAAAATGACCTCATTTTGAGACAGGCTATACGTCTTGTTACTCAGTATCGTGTGAGAATTGTTATGGTGCATTTTGTTTCCAAAACAAAGAAGTTGAAGATGTATGATTTTTGGGGCTGAAATTGTTAAACGTGATACAGACTAGGAAAACGACTTCGTTTCGAGATAGGCCGCACGTTTTGTTTCTCAGCATCATGTGAGGATCTTTATGCTGCATTTTATTTCAAAAACGGAAAATTTGAACACATACGATTTTCGAGGTCGGAATTGTCAAACTTGAAACAGACTCAAAAATCGACTTCGCTTTGAGACGGACCGCACGTCTTATTACTTATCATCGCATGAGAATTATTACAGTGCATTTTGGTTCGAAAACAGAGAAGTTGAAGATGTACGATTTTTGGGGCTAGAATTGTCAAACGTGATATCAACTCAAAAAACTACCTCATTTCGAGACGCGCCACATGCCTTGTTACTTAGTATCGAGTGAGGATCCTTATGATGTATTTTGTTTCGAAAATAGAAAAGTTTAAAACGTACAATTTTTGGGTCCGGAATTGCCAAACGCGATACGGACTCAAAAAACAACTTCTTTTTTAAACGAATTGCACGTCATGTTACTCAGCATCGCATCAGTATCCTTACGGTGTATTTTGTTTCTAAAACAGAGAAGTTGAAAACGTATGATTTTTGGGGTCAGAATTGTCAAACGTAATGCGAACTCAAACAACGGTTTAGTTTCGGAACAGGCTGCACATGTTGGTACTCAGCATCGCGTGAGAATCGTTATAGTGCATTTTATTTCAAAAATAGGGAAGTTGAATACGCATGATTTTCGGTGCTGAAATTGACAAACGTGATATGAACTTGAAAAACTATCTCGTTTCGAGATGAGGTATACGTGTTGTTACTCAACATCGCGTGAGAATTATTACGGTGCATTTTGTTTTGAAAATGGAGAAATTGAAGACATATAATTTTTGAGGCTGGAATTGTCAAACGTGAAACAAATTAGAAAAACCACTTCGTTTTGAGACGGGCTGCATGTCTTGTTAGTCTGCATCTTATGAAGATCCTTACGATGCATTTTCTTTCAAAAATATAGAAGTTGAAAACGTACGATTTTCGGGGCCGGAATTGTCGAACACGATACGGAGATGAAAAACGACTTCGTTTCGAGACGGACTGAATGTTTTGTTACTCAGCATCGCATTAGGATCCTTACAGTATATTTTATTTCAAAAATGGAGAAATTGAAAACCTACGAATTTCGAGGCTGGAATTGTCAAATGTAATGCGAACTCCAAAAACAACTTTGTTTTGAGACAGGCCACACATCTTGGTACTCAGTATTGCGTGAGGATCATTATAGTGCATTTTATTTCCAAAATGGAGAAGTTGAAAACCTACAATTTTCAGGGCCAAGATTGTCAAACGTGATACGAATTCGAAAAACTATATCGTTTCGAGACAGCTACACATCTTGTTACTCATCATCACATGAGTATCATTACGGCTTTTTTTTCCGAAAACGGAGAAATTTAAACCGTACGATTTTTCGAGCCAGAGTTGTCAAAAGCGTTACAAATTCGAAAAACAACTTCATTTCAAGACGGGCCATATGTTTTGTTACTTAACATCACATGAAGGATCCCTATGGTGCATTTTATTTCAAAAACAAAGATGTTGAAAACATATGATTTTCAGGGCCTGAATTGTAAAATGTGATACAGAGTCAAAAAATGGATTCATTTTGAGACAGGCGCAGGTCTTGTTACTCAACATCACGCCAAGATCCCTACAGTGCATTTTGTTTCAAAAACAGAGAAATTAAAAACGTACGATTTTTAGGGCCAGAATTGTTAAACAAATTCATATCGAGACGGACTGGACGTCTTTTGCTCAACATCACGTAAGGATCATTACGGTGCATTTGATTTCCAAAATGGAGAAGTTGAAAACGTATGATTTTCGAGGCCGAAATTGTCAAATGTGATACGAACTCAAAAAACTACCTCATTTCAAGACCAGCCACATTTTTTGTTACTCATTATCACGTGAGAATCCTTACAGTGCTTTTTGTTTAAACAACGAAGAAATTAAAAACGTACGATTTTCAGAGCCGGAATTGTAAAACGCGTTACGGATTTGAAAAATGACTTCGTTTCAAAACAGTCAATACATTTTGTTACTCAGCATCACACAAGGAACCTATTGGTATATTTTGTTTCAAAAACAAAAAAGGTAAAAAAATACGATTTTCGAGGCTGGAATTATCAAACGTAATACGGACTTGAAAAACGACTTTATTTTGAGATAGGTCGCACGTCTTGTCACTCAGCATTGTGTGAGAATCCTTATGGTGCATTTTATTTCAAAAATGGAGATGTTGAAAACGTACGATTTTCGGGGCCAAAATTGTCAACCCCGACTTGGACTCGAAAAACAACTTCATTTGGAAACAGGCTGAACGTCTTGTTACTGAATATCGTGTAAGGATTGTTATGGTATATTTTATTTAAAAAATGGAGAAGTTACGTACAATTTTCGAGGCCAAAATTGTCAAACGTGAAACGCACTCAAAAAATGACTTCATTTTTAGACGTGCCGTACATCTTATTACTCAACGTCGCATGAGAATCGTTAAGGTGCATTTTATTTTGAAAACAAAGAAGTTGAAAACGTACCATTTTTGGGGCTGAAAATGTCAAATTTGAAATGGACTCAAAAAACACTTCATTTCGAGACAGGCTGCATATTTTGTTCCTTAGCATTGCGTCAGGATCGTTATAGTGTCAGAATTGTCAAACGTGATACGGACTCGAAAAACGACTTCGTTTCGAGATGGGCCGTACGTCTTGTTACTCACCATCACGTGAGGATTCTTACGGTACATTTTCGGGGCTGTAATTATCAAACGTGATATAGACTCGAAAAAAGACTTGGTTTTGAAACAGGCCGCACATCTTATTACTCAGCATTGCGTCAGGATCCTTACAGTGCATTTTGTTTCAAAAACGGAGAAATTGAAAACATACCATTTTCGGGATCGGAATTGTCAAACGCGATATGGACTCAAAAAAAGACTTCGTTTCGAGGCGGGCCATATATCTTGCTACTCAATATTGCATGAGGATCTTTACGGTGAATTTTATTTCAAAAACGGAATTGTTGAAAACGTATGATTTTCAGGGCCGGAATTGTCTAATGTGATATGGACTCGATAAACGGCTTCGTTTCCAGACAGGCTGCAGGCTTGTTACTCAACAGCACGTGAGGACTTACTGTGCATTTTATTTCAAAAATGGAGAAGTAAAAAACGTAAGATTTTTGGGGTCGGAGTTGTCAAACATGATACGGACTGGAAAAATGACTTCATTTTGAAATGGACCGCATGTCTTGTTACTACCATCGCATGAAGATCATGATTGTGTATTTTGTTTCGAA
Source organism: Azadirachta indica (assembly GCA_022749755.1). NCBI lineage: Eukaryota > Viridiplantae > Streptophyta > Magnoliopsida > Sapindales > Meliaceae > Azadirachta > Azadirachta indica. The sequence goes on along the minus strand of CM040451.1, from coordinate 311,000 downwards.
AACTGAGAAGTTGAAGGAGTATGGTTTTTGGGGCTGGGATAGTCAAACTTGATACAAACTCGAAAAACTATCTCATTTCGAGACAGGGCTGAATTGTCAAACGCAATACTTATGTTGCATTTTTTTCGGAAAATGGAGAAATTGAAACAGTACAATTTTCGGGGCCTGGATTGTCAAACGCGATACGGACTCGAAAAACGACTTCATTTCGAGACGGACTGAATGTCTTGTTACTCAGTATTGTCTTGTTTTATTTTGAAAATAGAGAAATTGAAAACGTACGAATTTTTAGGCCGGAATTGTCAAACGCGAAACGAATTCGAAAAATGACTTCATTTCGAGACGGGCCACACATCTTGTTACTCACCATTGGGTGAGGATTCTTATGATACATTTTGTTTTAAAAACGGAGAAGCTGAAAACGTACAATTTTCGAGACTGGAATTATCAAATGTGATACGAACTAGCAAAACTACCTCGTTTCAACACAGGCCACATGTCCTGTTACTCATCATTACGTGAGGATCTTTACGTTATTTTTTGTTTCGAAAACGGAAAAGTTGAAAATGTACGATTTTCAAAGCCAGAATTGTTAAACACGATACAAACTTGAAAAACAATTTAGTTTTGAGATGGGATGCACGTCTTGTTACTCAGCATCACATAAGGATAGTTACAGTGCATTTTATTTCAAAAACGGAAAAGTTGAAAACGTACGATTTTCAAGGCTAGAATTGTCAAAGGTGATACGGACTTGAAAAAAGACTTTTTTTCGAGATAGGCTACACGTCTTGTTACTCAGCATCGCTTCAGGACTCTTACGGTGCATTTTGTTTTGAAAACTGACAAATTAAAAACGTACAATTTTCTCGACCGGAATAGTCAAAATTGAAACAAACTCTAAAAACACTTTGTTTTGAAACGGGCTGTATATTTGTTACTCAGCATCACGTCAGGATTGTTATGGTACATTTTATTTCAAAAAGAGATAAGTTGAAAATGTATGATTTTCGGTGCCGGAATTGTTAAACGCGATACAGATTCGAAAAACGATGTCATTTCGAGATGGGCCGCATGTCTTGTTACTCAACATCATGTGAGGATCCTTACAGTGCATTTTATTTTAAAAATGAAAAAATGTTGAAAATGTATGATTTTCGAGGCCAGAATTGTCAAATGCAATACGGACTCGATAAACGGTTTCGTTTCCAGATGGGCTGCAGGCTTGTTACTCAATATTGCGTCAGGGTCGTTAAGGTACATTTCATTTAAAAAATGGAGATGTTGGAAACGTAGGATTTTATGGGCTGGAATTATCAAACGTGAAACGGACTCGAAAAATAACTTCATTTCGTAACGGACCGCACGTCTTGTTACTTATCATCACGTGAGAATCATTATGGTGTATTCTGTTTCAAAATTGGAGAAATTGAAAACGTACAATTTTCGGTGCTGGAATTGACAAACATGGTAGGAACTCGAAAAACTACCACGTTGCAAGACGGGTCACATGCTTTGATACTCAGCATCGCGTGAGGATCCTTATGATATATTTTGTTTCAAAATTAGAGAAATTGATAGCGTACGATTTTTGAGGCTGAAATTGTCAAATGCGATACAGACTTAAAAAACGACTTCGTTTCGAAACAAATTGAATGTCTTGTTACTCAATATCGTGTCAGGATCCTTACGACACATTTTATTTCCAAAATGAAGAAGTTTAAAATGTGCAATTTTGGGGCCGGAATTGTCAAACGTGATGCGAACTTGAAAAACTATCTCGTTTCGAGACGGGCCACACATTTTGTTACTCATTATCGTGTGAGGATCCTTACGGTGCATTTTTTTTTTGAAAACGGAGAAATTGAAAAGTAACGATTTTTGTGGCTGGAATTGTCGAATGCGTTACGGATTTGAAAATGACTTCATTTTTAGACGGGCTGTACGTTTTGTTATTCAGTATCGCGTGATGATCCTTATATTATATTTTGTTTCAAAAAAGGAAAAGTTAAAAACATAAGATTTTCGGGGCCGAAATTGTCAAATGTGATACGAACTCGAAAAACAGCTTTGTTTTGAGATGGGTTGCAAGTTTTGTTACTCACTATAGCTTGAGGATCCTTAGAGTGCATTTTGTTTCGAAATTAGAGAAGTTGAAAACGTATGATTTTACATGCTGGAATTGACTGATACGAACTCGAAAAACTACCTTTTCTTGAGACGGGTCATACGCCTTGATATTCAGCATCACATGAGGATCCTTATGATGCATTTTGTTTTAAAAACGGAGAAATTGATAACATACGATATTTTAGGCCGGAATTCTCAAAGGCGATATAAACTCAAAAAACGATTATGTTTCGAGACGGACTACATGTTTTGTTACTCATCATTGCGTCAAGATCTTGACGATGCATTTTATTTCCAAAATAAAGAAGTTTAAAATCTATGATTTTCGAGGCCGGAATTGTCAAACGGGATACGTACTCAAAAAAAAACTACCTCATTTCGAAAAGGGCCAAACATTTGGTTACTGATCATCACGCGAGGATCCTTGCGGTTTATTTTGTTTCGAAAACGAAGAAATTGATAATGTACGATTTTTGAGGTCTGAATTGTCAAACATGATATAGACTCGAAAATTAACTTCGTTTCGAGACGAACTGCATGTCTTGTTACTCAGCATCACGTGAGGATTGTTATGGTACATTTTATTTCAAAAATAGAGAAGTTGAAAACGTATGATTTACGGTGCGGGAATTAGCAAACGTGACACGAACTCGAAAAACTACCTCATTCTGCCCTGGGCCACATGCCTCAGTACTCAACATCACATGAGGATCCTTACAACTCATTTTATTTCGAAAATGGAGAAATTGAAAATGTATGATTTTTGGGGCCGGAATTGTGAAACGCGATATAGAGTCAAAAACAACTTCGTTTTGAGATGAACTGCACGTCTTGCTACTCAGCATCGTGTTAGGATCCTTACGGTGCATTTTATATCCAAAATGAAAAAGTTTAAGATATACAATTTTCGAGGTCAGAATTGTCAAACATGATACAAACTCAAAAAACTACCTTGTTTCGAGATGGACCACACATCTTATTACTCATCATCACTTGAGGATCCTTACAGTGTGTTTTATTTCGAAAATGAAGAAATTAAAAACATACGATTTTCGGGGCCAGAATTGTCAAACATGATACGGACTCGAAATACGACATCGTTTTGAGACAGGTCGCACGTCTTGTAATTCAGCATCGCGTGAGGATCCTTACGGTGTATTTTTTTTCAAAAAAGGAGAAGTTGAAAACATACGTTTTTTTTTCCGGATCAGAATTGTCAAATGTGATACGAACTCGAAAAAAGGCTTGGTTTTGAGGCGGTCCTCACGTTTTGTTACTTAAAATCATGTGAGGATCCTTACATTGCATTTTCTTTCAAAAACTGAGAAGTTGAAAATATAAAATTTTCGGGGCCAGAATTGTCAAATGTGATATGGACTCGAAAAATGACTTCCTTTCGAGACTGGCTGCATGTCTTGTTACTAACCATCATGTGATGACCGTTATATTGCATTTTATTTCAAAAACAGAGAAGTTGAAAACATATGATTTTCGGGATTTGAATTGTCAAACGTGATACGAACTCACAAAATGGTTTCGTTTTGAGACAGTCCACATGTCTTGTTACTCACAATCACGTGAGGATTGTGACAGTGTATTTTGTTTCGAAAACGAAGAAGTTGAAAATGTACGACTTTCTATACTGGAATTGTCAAATGTGAAACGGACTCAAAAAACGACTTCGTTTCGAGACGGGCCGCACGTCTTGTTATTCAGTATCACGTGAGAAGTCTTTTACAATGCATTTTCTTTCAAAAACAGAGAAGTTCAAAACATATAATTTTTATACCAGAATTGCCAAACGTGATACAGACTCAAAATAAGGCTTGGTTTTCGGGCGGTCCGCACGTCTTATTCCTCAGCATCACGTAACGATCCTTACATTGCATTTTCTTTCAAAAATGGAAAAGTTAAAAATATACGATTTGCGGGGCCAGAATTGTCAAACATGATACGGACTAGAAAAACAGTTTCGTTTTTAGACGATCCACACCTCTTATTACTCACCATCACATGAGGATCATTACAGTATATTTTGCTTTGAAAATGGAGAAGTTGGAAACATACAATTTTTGGGGCCGGAATTATCAAATATGATATGAACTCGAAAAACTACCTCATTTTGAGACGGGGCATACATCTAGTTACTCATCATTGTGTGATGTTCCTTATGGTGCATTTTGTTTCAAAAATGGAGAAATTGAAAACTTACGATTTTCAGGGCCAAAATTATTAAACGTGATACAGACTCGAAAAACGGCTTCGTTTCGAGACAGGCTACACACCTTGTTACTCAGCATCGCATGAGAATTATTACACTATATTTTATTTCAATAACAAAAAAGTCAGAAAAATTTGATTTTCGATTTTCGGGGCCGGAATTGTCAAACGTGATATGAACTCAGAAAATAATTTTGTTTCGAGACGGACTGTACGTCTTGTTACTTACCATCATGTGAGGATCCTTACGGTATATTTTATTCCAAAAACAGAGAAGTTAAAAACTTATGATTTTTGGGGCCGAAATTGTCAAACCAGAGCTGGACTCGAAAAACTACTTTATTTTTATACGGGCAGCATGTCTTGTTACTCACCATCGCGTCAGAATTGTTATGGTGCATTTTGTTTCGAAAACGGAGAAGTTGAAAACGTATATATTTAGGGCCCATAATTGTCAAATGTGAAACGAACTCAAAAAATGACTTCGTTTCAAGACAGGCTGCACATCTTAGTCTCAGCATTGTGTGAGGACCGTTACGATGCATTTTACTTTGAAAACAAAGAAGTTAAAAACATACGATTTACAGGACCAAAATTGTCAAACGTGATATATGGACTCAAAAAACAGTTTTGTTTCGAGACGGGCCACACATTTTCTTACTCAGCATTGCATTAAGATTGTTATGGTGTATTTCATTTCGAAAACAGAGAAATTAAAAACGTACGATATTCGAGGTCGGAATTGTCGAACGCGATACAGACTCGAAAATCGACTTTGTTTCGAGACAGGTTGCACGTCTTGTTACTCGGCATCGCATAAGAATCGTTACAGTATATTTTATTTCAAAAACAGAGAAGTTGAAAATATATGATTTTTGGGGGTCGAAATTATCAAACGTGAAACAGACTCAAAAATGACTTTGTTTTAAGATGGGCCATACATCTTGTTACTCACCATCACATGATGATCCTTACGGTGTATTTTATTTTAAAAACAGAGAAGTTAAAAAACGTACGATTTTTTGGGCCGAAATTGTCAAATCAGAACTGGACTCAAAAAACGACTTTGTTTCGAGACGGGCCACGTCTTGGTACTCAGTATCCCTTGAAGATCGTTAAAGTGCATTTTATTTTGAAAACAGAGAGGTTAAAAATGTACGATTTTCGAGGCTGAAATTGTCAAACATGATACGAACTCGAAAAACTACCTTGTTTCAAAACAAGCCATACATTTTGTTACTCATCATCACAAGAGGATTATTACGGTGTATTTTTTCTTTCGAAAACAGAGAAGTTGAAAACGTATAATTTTTTGTACCGAAATATTCTAGCGCGAACGTGACTGGAAAAATGATATCGTTTTGACACGGGCCATGTGTCTTTATACTCAACATCACGTGAGAATCGTTACAGTGCATTGTACTTTCAAAACAAAGAAGTTGAAAACATACAATTTTCGGGACCGGAATTATCAAACGTGATATATGGACTCAAAAAACGGTTTCATTTCGAGATAAGCCGCACGTCTTGTTACTCAGCATTGCATTAAAATTGTTATGTT
>CM040451.1:263604-304989 GCA_022749755.1 Azadirachta indica | reverse complement strand
GATTCCAAGGCAAGTTTAAATTATCCTTTATATCTTTGTTATTCCTTTACTTCTTCAATTAGAATTATGAAAAAAAAAAAGAAATACAAAAAATATATATATTGTGGCCAAATTCCTCCTTGATTGGTCTAAATTCCAATTTTGGATTTCATTTCCTTTAATTTATTTTGAGTTCATATTTTCATTTCTACTTCCTAGAAAAAAAAAGAAATAAAGTAAAAAAAAGAGAGAATTGTTGTTATCTATTATATTCATAATTTCTTATAGTATTGGCCTAATATTCCTTATTTTTGATCCAATATTGTCATTGCTTGCATCAATTTCTTAAGAATTACTTATTGAATTTTGTGATTTGTTTTGCTTACTTCTCATCTTAAAATTGCCACTGAAATTTTGATTAAGAGTGTGAGTGTGAGAACATTTGAGTGCTCAAACATGAGAGTGAGTGAAAATACATGAGGGAGTGCTTGTGAGGTTTCTAACTTTGTTTTGCAGATTTTAAACATGTCTCACAATCAAGAAGAAAATTCAACCTTGGGGATACAACAATGATACGAACCTCGAGTATATCAAACTTGAGACCCAATATCTTTACGCATGGAAGCAACCTCTTGGAAAGCTAAATCAGATTCACCCAAGTCTGCAACCCAATTTCAACTTGTGAAATAGAACCTTAGAATAAATACCTTCAAAGTAATTAGCTTTGATTGTAAGAACCTTGATTCAAATAAGAATCAAAAGAAGAGAAAACACTCTCAATTTAATTTCATTCCAAAAAGTAATTCCCCCTCCACGGGAGCATGTGCTGAATACATAAGGGTACAAGAGATAAGTAACCCTAATTGGAGTGTTTGGCCACAAAATTAAACTTATTCTAACTTAAAATAAAATAAACTGAATTTGGGCTTAATAATTAGAGTTAACAGTACAAACACATAACAAAATATAAATATATGTTTATAAATAAGACTAAAATAGGTAATGGGCTTGAACAGCAACTTAGCCCAAACTGACATATGGAATCCGAAACTTGCATCATGATGACAATCTGATTTGAACTGCAATTAAAAAACTTGAACATGCTTGCTTAGCCTTGAGACATCATTCGAATATGGCCTTATACAAATTTGAGAAGTTGAGTTCCGTAGAAGCTTCAATCTTTAGGTTTTGCCTTTTTGTATTTGTGTCAATGTTACCAAGCTCTGATTATTGTCTTGAAGTCCAAGCTTGATATTTGACTCTTTCTTACACTCTTGAATTATTGCAAGATCATAACACAAACCTTGAATCATCCCATTCAATGCATCTTTGAATTTCTTCATTCTTTCTCTTGTAACGGGACTATTAGGTAGCTGAATTGGATCATTGCTCTTGTGTGTACCCGTATTTGCATCATTCCCTCGCTCCTCAAGATGATTCGTCCATGAATCTTCACCATCTACATCAAAAGGAGAAAGATCAGCCACATTAAAAGTTGCATTCACAGTATACTCACCAGGAAGATCCAATTTGTAGGCATTATCATTGATCTTCTCAACAACTTGAAAGGGACCATCTCCTCTTGGATGTAGCTTTGACTTCCTTTGAGTTGGAAACCTTTCCTTTCGCATATGTACCCAAACCCAATCACCAGGCTCGAATACAACGCGCCTTCGTCCTTTGTTTACTTGGTTTGTAATTTGTTGATTCTTCTTTTCAATGTTCTTGCGCACATTTGCATGTAGTTTTCTCACCAATTCTGCCTTCATTTTCCCATCTAAGCTAGTTCTTTCATCACAAGGTAAAGGAACTAAATCCAAAGGGGTTAGTGGGTTAAAGTCATAAACAATTTCAAACGGTGAAAAACCAGTAGTAGAATGCACAACTTTATTAAATGTGAATTCAACAAATGGAATGCACTCTTCCCAATTCTTCAAATTCTTTTGGATAATAGCACGCAACAAAGTTCCCAAAGTTCTATTCACAACTTCTGTTTGACCATCAGTTTGTGGGTGACAAGTAGTGGAAATATAACAATTTCGTACCCAATTTACTCCACAAAACTTTCAAAAAATGACTTAGAAACTTCACATCTCTATCACTAACAATAGTTTTTGGAATGCCATGCAAACGCACTACTTCCCTAAAAAACAGATTTGCAATATTAGTGGCATCATCAGTTTTATTACAAGGTATAAAGTGTGACATTTTGGAAAACCTATCAACCACTACAAAAATAGAATCTTTCCCCTTTTTCGATCTAGGTAAATCCAAAACAAAATCCATGAAAATATTAGTCCAAGGTTCACTAGAAATAGGTAAAGGAGTATACAAACCTTGATTTAAAACTTTGGATTTAGCTTGTTTGCACACAACACATCTATCACAAACTCTTTGCACATCATTTTTCATTTTAGGCCAATAGAAGTGTTCTTTAAACAAAAACCCATCCATTTTATAAAACTTACCATATGCAGCTTTCTCACATACTTTTAAAATGCTAGAAAAGTCAGTATCATCATCATAAAGAGTTTTAATATGTTCAAATCCAAGCATTCTTGCATCTAAAGCATTAAGTAAAGTATACCTCCGTGAAAGTGCATCAGCAACAACATTGTCTTTACTTTGCTTGTATTTAATTACATAAGGAAAAGTCTCAATAAATTCGACCCATTTGGCATGTCGTTTGTTCAACTTACCTTGACTTTTAATGAACTTCAAAGATTGATGGTCAGTATGAATAACAAATTCCTTAGGCCACAAGAAATGCTGCCAGTTTTCCAAAGCCATAACCAAAGCATAAAGCTCTTTGTCGTAAGTAGGATAATTCAATGAGGCGCCATAGAGCTTTTCACTAAAATAGGCAATTGGCCTCTTTTCCTGCATAAGAACAGCCCCAATGCCCAATCCTGTTGCATCACATTCAAGTTCAAAAGTATTAGCAAAGTTAGGCAAGGCAAGAATGGGTGCCTTACAAAGCTTATCTTTCAATAAAGTAAATGCATGCTCTTGTTCTTTGTCCCACTTAAAAGTACAATTCTTTTTAATTACATCTGTAAGGGGTGCCGCAATGGTGCTCAAATCTTTTACAAACCGTCTATAAAAACTAACCAATCCATGAAAACTTCTTACCTCACTTACCGATTTAGGAATAGGCCAATTTTTTTATAGCACTTACCTTCTCTTCATCAACTTCAATGCCTTGAGCACTTACCACGAAACCTAAAAACACAATTCGATCTAAACAAAAAGAACACTTTTTAATGTTAGCATATAACTTTTCTTTCCTCAAAATATCAAGTACAGCCCTTAAATGTTCTACGTGTTCATTCGAATTTTTGGAATACACAAGGATATCATCAAAGTATACAACAACAAATTTTCCAATTAAATCTTTCAAAACATGGTTTATAAGCCTCATGAAAGTACTAGGTGCATTAATTAAACCAAAAGGCATAACTAACCATTCATACAGACCATATTTTGTTTTGAATGCAGTTTTCCACTCATCACCCTCTCTCATGCGAATTTGATGATACCCACTTTTCAAATCAATTTTGCTAAAGATAGTAGAACCATATAATTCATCAAGCATATCATCTAGCCTAGGAATAGGATGGCGATACTTTACCGTAATGTTATTAATTGCACGACAATTAACACACATACGCCAAGAGCCATCTTTCTTAGGTACCAACAGAACAGGAACAGCACATGAACTCATACTTTCTCTAACATATCCCTTGGTTAACAACTCCTCAACTTGCCTTTGAAGCTCCTTTGTCTCCTCGGGATTACTCCTATAGGCTAATTTATTTGGAATTGAAGCTCTAGGAATAAAATCAATCTGATACTCGATACCCCTAATGGGCGGCAATTCATTGGGTACCTCCTCGGGAAAAACAAACTTTCATAAGCCTGTAAAAGAGAAACAAATGCAGTAGGCAAAGAAGTATTAAGGTCATTAGTGTTTAAGTAAAGTTCCTTGTACATAAGTACAAGTATACTTTTGTTGGAAAACCAAGCCGCCCTAATATCACTCCTTTTTGCATAAAAGCTCACTCACTTGTTTCTTTTTACACTCAATTGTTTCTTTTTCCTCCACTCTTTTTCCCTCATTTGAATTCTGCCCCTCTCCATTTGAACTCACTTGTTTTTCTTTCTCATTCTTTTTGCCACTCTTTTCTTTTGAAAACTCACCCTCCTTTGTTACACCTTCACTCATTCTTTTCTTCTCACTCTTGTTTTCTCTCTGATTTTGCATTCTTCTAAGCTCACCTTCATAAACTTCTTTAGGTGAAAGTGGTACAAGAGTAATTTTCTTCCCATCCTTCTCAAAAGTATAATGATTTGTAAAACCATTATGTAACACCCTTCTGTCAAATTGCCAATGGCGTCCCAACAAGAGATGGCCAGCATGCATGGGCACTACATCAAACAACAACTCATCTCTATACTTGCCTATTTTGAAGGCAACAAGAACTTGCTTTGTCACCCTAATTTCCCCACAATCATTAAGCCACTTCAACTTGTAAGGATATGGATGTTTTTAAGTAGGTAACCCCAACTTTTCGACAAGAGTAATACTAGCAACATTGTTACACTGCCACCATCAATTATCACATCACAAACCCTATCCTTTACAAGACACCTAGTATGGAAGAGATTCTCTCTTTGATCACGTTCTTCCTGTTGGACTTGCATATTCAAAACTCTTCTTGATACAAGAGCCTTACCATTTTCTGCCATAGTAAATTGATCATCCCCTTCTTCATCACTTGCATCTTCAAGAGTTGGCATTGTCTCTTGTTCATTCTCCTCTTCACTGGCCGAATAGTACTCTCCCTCAAGCATGAATATGGTTCTTTGATTTAGGCAATCCCGCTTGTAATGTCCTACACCTTGACATTTAAAACATTTAATATTTCTGGTGTTAGTAGTAGAATCAAGCTTACCCTTGTCTTTGCTTGAGTTGGATGTTTTGGGAAACTCTTTGGATTCAATTTTAGGCCTGGATGACGAAGCTTTATCATCTTTTCTCCAATTTGATTTGAATGAAGAAGTATAGGAGGAAAACTGACTTGTACGACCTCTCTTTTTCAGTTGCTTCTCAACCTTCAATGCAAGGTGAAGCAAGTCTTCTAGCTCCATATATGGCTGCAATTCAACCACATTAGAAATCTCCTTGTTCAAACCATTGAGAAATCTTGCCATTGTAGCCTCATTATCTTCCTCTACATTTGCTCTTATCATTGCTACCTCCATCTCCTTGTAGTATTCCTCAACACTCTTAAACCCTTGAGTGAGATTTTGAAGTCGATTATACAATTCTCTATAGTAGTAGCTTGGTACAAATCTCTTGCGCATGATGGATTTCAGATCTCTCCACTCTTCAATGGGCCTTTCCCTATTTCTCCTTCGCTTTTGCTCAGTATCATCCCACCAAGTAATAGCATAAGCTTCAAAAACAGCCACGGCAAGCTTCAACTTCTTGGATTTAGTGTAGTCATTGCAATCAAACACTAATTCAATCTTCATTTCCCAATCCAAGTATGCCTCAGAATCCATTCTTCCATAAAATGGTGGAATTTTCAGTTTGACCCCACTGTTGCTATTGTTATTGTTTCTTACCCTCGGTCTCACCTCTTCTTCCTCTCCATTGTCATCAAGCAATTCACTATCATTAAAGCTATCATCTAATTGAGCTCTTTTCGGAACTCGCTTAGTTTGCATGGTTGGATTAGGAGCATTAAGTGGCTGCCCTCTTTTGGCTGAAACCTCCAGCCTCTCCATTCTATCAACCAACTCTCCATATTTTCTATCCATGGCTTGCAACAACTCGGTTAAGGCTTGAAATCGATCTATCTCACCTTGTAGATTTCTTGCTTGTCCACTCATCCTGCAAGAGAGTTAGTAAAGCAAAAGAATAATTTCCTCACTTCACTCCCTCACATGTTTCACTCAAGTAATGTTATCACTCAAATTCGCTCGTGTTTCACACTTAATTTATGGCTTTTCTCTAGATAAGCTCACACTAAACCTTTTTTCACTCTAATTCTCTTATTAAAATTAGTTGCAAAAATCAAAATTTATAAAAACTTACTAAATACAATGAAAAGTAAAATAAAACTAATTTAGATAGGCAACAAATTGGGAAAGCACAAGGACTAGGAAATAGATTTTAGAAATGATAAAGAAAATATTAAGACCAAAGAAAAAAAATTCAGTACAGGAATAAGAAAGTTAACCAAAAATTATGGAAAAATTAGGAAGCAAATCCTATCTTAATTTGGAATGTAGGCTTGATTTGGTCAAACTCATTGAAGTATTTTGATTTTTCTTTTTATTCTCCTTATTTTCGTTCAACACCTGCCCCCCCTTTTTTTTTTTCCTCTTGGCCAAATGCTCTGCTTTTCTCTTCTCTTTTTTTTAATTTTTTTTTTTTTTTTTCCAAACACGTAGGAGTAACCAAACAAAAATAAATAAAAAGAGACACAAAAGAAACGAATTAGTCAAAGACTAAATCAACTGAATTGGAGATTGATATAACCCAAACTTGACTTGCTGTGAATTGAAAGGAAACCCTCTTCTTGTTTTTTTTTTTTGATATAATAGACACAAAAAAAAAAAAAATGAAAATAAATGGAATTGAAGTAAAACAGACTCAGAAACTAAAGAAACAAATAGACAAATTTGAAAGATAATATAACCTGATTTAGAGCCGTAGCTCTGATACCAAACTGAGATCGCAGACGTGGTGGAGATGCAACATTATATAGAGTTGACAGATATGGTACACCAAGCCATCAAAGTTGAACAATAATTGAAGCGAAGAAACATGCTAGGAGAGGAGCAAGTACGACTACTACAAACTCATGGATATCAACTCCTAAACGGCAGGAATTTTCATTAATAAAGTCTAATTCTGAAGCTTCTAAGGATGCTAAACAAGTTGTGCCGCAAAAACAAGGTAACATTGAATCCACCGCTTCTAGAAATCATGACATTAAGTGTTTTAAATGTCAAGGCAGAGGTCATATAGCTAGCCAATGCCCAAATAAAAGGGTAATGGTGATCAATGCTCAAGGAAAGATTGAGTCGAAAGGAGAAGAAGAAGACGAAATAGAAGACATGCCATCTCGTGAAGATAACTACGAAGGGCAATATGCTGCGGAAGGAGAATTATTAGTGGCAAGACTAGCTCTTAGCGCACAGATTAAGGAAGAAGAAAATGATTAGCGGGAGAACTTGTTTCATACTCGGTGTTTCGTCAACAATAAAGTTTGCAGCGTTATAATTGATGGAGAAAAGTTGCACCAACATGGCCAGCACCAAATTAGTGGAGAAATTGTCGTTACTTACCATGAAACATCCACGACTGTGCCGGCTTCATTGGCTAAACAATTGTTGAGAAATCAAGGTAACAAAACAAGGGTTGGTGGGCATTTTCTATTGGCAAGTATGAGGATGAGATCCTTTGTGACGTGATTCTTATGCATACATGTCACATCCTATTTGGCAGACCATGTCAGTATGATCGACGAGTCAAACACGACGGTTTTACCAATAGATACTCTTTTACCATCAAAAGGCAACCCATATCACTTGTACCATTGACTCCAAAACAAATTCTTGAAGACCAATTAAAGATGCAAAAAGTGAGTGAAAAGAAGAAAAAAATGAGAAAGGCAAAAATGCGAAAAAGAGTGAAAATGAGAGAGTTGCAACGTTAATGTGTGAGAGAGAGGAAAAATACAATTTTATTGTAAAAAAAAGTGAGATGAAGAGAGCTTTACTTTCACAACAGCCCTTTATAGTACTTATGTACAAGGAAGCCTTTTTGTGTACTGACGAGTTTGCCGAATCCTTATCGAGCAATGTTATATTTCTTTTGCAGAAATTCAAAAATGTCTTTCCTGAAGAGGTGCCCCCTGGTTTACCTCCAATTCGAGGAATTGAACATCAAATTGATTTTATACCCGGTGCAACAATTCTGAACCAACCAGCTTATAGAAGTAATCCCGAGGAAACAAAAGAACTTCAACGACAAGTTAATGAGCTGATGGAGAAAGGGTATGTTAGAGAAAGCATGAGTTCTTGTGCGGTTCCGGTGCTACTAGTGCCTAAGAAAGATGGGACATGGAGGATGTGTGTTGATTGTCGAGCTGTCAACAATATTATAGTAAAGTATCGACATTCCATTCCTCGATTAGATGATATGTTAGATGAATTGCATGGATCTTGTGTGTTTTATAAAATTGATTTTAAAAATAGATACCATCAAATTAGGATAAAAGAAGGGGATGAGTGAAAAACTGTGTTTAAAACAAAATATTTTATATGAATAGTTAGTTATGCCTTTTGCGTTAACTAATGCACCTAGTACTTTCATAAGACTTATGAACCATGTTTTGCGTGCTTTCATTGGCAAATTCGTAGTAGTTTATTTTGACGATATCTTGATTTATAGCAAAAACTTGAATGATCATGTTGAACATTTAAAACTTGTTTTAGAGGTTTTAAGGAAAGAAAGGCTATTTGCTAATTTTAAGAAATGTATATTTTGCACGGATAAGCTTGTGTTTCCTGGTTTTGTTGTAAGTGTTAAAGGGATTAAGGTTGATGAGGAGAAGGTGAAGGCAATTCAAGAATGGCCAACGCCTACTTCAACGAATCAGGTAAGAAGCTTTCATGGATTGGCCTGTTTTTATCGGCGTTTTGTTCGAGATTTTAGTAGCATAACTGCACCCTTAACTGAAGTCATCAAGAAGAATGTTCCGTTCAAGTGGGGAAAAGAGCAAGAAAAGGTATTCAAACTTATCAAAGAAAAATTGACTAATGCACCTTTACTTGTTTTACCTAACTTTACTAAAACATTTGAGATAGAGTGTGATACTTCAGGTACAGGGATCGGAGGCGTACTAATGCAAGAAGGAAGACCGATTGCGTACTTTAGTGAGAAATTAAAAGGCGCGGCTTTAAACTATCCCACTTACGACAAAGAATTGTATACATTGGTTCGAACACTAAAAACTTGACAGCATTACCTTTGGCCCAAAGAGTTTGTGATTCATACGGATCATGAATCCTTGAAACATTTAAAGGCGCAGCACAAATTAAATAAACGTCATGCCAAATGGATGGAGTTCATTGAGACATTTTCTCATGTGATAAGATACAAACAAGACAAAAAAATATAATTGCTGATGCACTATCACGCAGGTACGCTTTACTTTCAACTCTTGATGCTAAATTGCTTGGATTTGAGTACATTAAGGAGTTATAACAAACTCTAATTTTTGTGACTTGTTTAAGAATTGCACTAAGGGAGCATATGGGAAGTTCTATTTGCATGATGGTTTCCTATTTCGAGAAAATAAATTCTGTGTTCCATATTCATCCTTGTGTGAATTACTTGTTAGAGAAGCTGACGGTGGTGGTTTGATGGGTCACTTTGACGTAATTAAGACTTTACACATATTGCATGAACATTTCTTTTGCCTGCACATGAAATGTGACGTAAAAAGGGTTTGTGCGAGATGCATTACTTGTAGGCAAGGTAAGTTTAGACAACAAGCACATGGATTGTATATACCACTTCCTATTCCTAGTGTACCTTGGGTCGCTATTTTTATGAATTTTATTTTGGGATTACCTAAGACAAAGGGGGGGAGAGACTCAGTTTTTGTCGTCATCGATAGATTTTCTAAGATGGCACACTTTATTGCATGTCATAAAACTAATAATGCATCACATATAGCTGATTTGTTTTCCAAGCAAGTTGTTAGGTTGCATGAAATGCCCAAAACTATTGTCTCAGATTGAGACGTAAAGTTGTTAAGTTACTTTTAGAAGACATTGTGGGAAAAATTGGGAACTAAATTATTATTTTCTACTACTTGTCACCTACAAACAAATGGTCAAACTGAAGTAGTAAATAAGACATTGTCTACTTTATTGCGTACTATCATACAAAAGAATCTGAAAACTTGGGAAGATTGCTTGTCGCATGTTGAATTTGCTTATAATCGTTGCGTTCACTCTGCCACTAAGTTTTCACCTTTTGAAATTATTTATGGTTTTAATCCACTAACTTCTTTGGATTTAACTCCTTTACTTATGAATGAGCGCGTTAATTTAGATGGCAAAAAGAAATCTGATTTTATTAAGCAGATTCATGAGAAAGCAAGGCAACACTTAGAACAACGAACGAAACAATATGCCAAGCAAGCTAAGAAGGGACGCAAGAAGATTGTCTTTAAACCAGAAGATTTGGTTTGGTTACATATGAGGAAGGAGCGTTTTCCTGAGCAAAGACGTTCTAAACTTCTACCAAGAGGAATTGCCCATTTCGAGTAGTGGAACGCATCAATGACAATGCCTACAAACTTGAACTATCAAGCGAGTATGGAGTTAGTACAACCTTTAATGTTTCTGACTTATTTCCTTTTGATGTAAGTAGCGATTTGAGGACAAATCCTTTTCAGGAGGGGGAGAATAATGCAAACGAAGTTGTGCAACCACGTAAACAAGAGGAGAACCTCGGACATAAGGTTGGAGACATTCAATTACAGCATTTATATGATTCGCTAAGCGTGCCGAGTGGACTGATTACAAGAGCTAGAGTCAAGACATTGGAAAGTGCTTTAAATGGACTAATTAAAAAATGTATGATTCAAATACAATTCAAGATACATGTCTTGAAGAATTAGGCTCAGTGAACATCCTTCAAGACAAAGTTAGTAAAGCAAAAGAATAATTTTCTCACTTCACTCCCTCACGTGTTTCACTCAAGTAATGTTATCACTCAAGTTCGCTTGTGTTTCACACTTAATTTTATGACTTTTCTCTAGATGAGCTCACACTAAGCCTTTTTCCACTCTAATTCTCTTATTAAGAATAGTTACAAAAAATCAAAATTTATATAAACTTACTAAATACAATGAAAAGTAAAATAAAACTAATTTAGATAGGCAACAAACTGGGAAAGCACAAGGACTAGGAAATAGATTTTTAGAAATGATAAAGGAAAGATTAAGAACAAAGAAAAGAAAAAAAAATCAGTACAGGAATAGGAAAGTCAACCAAAAATTATGGAAAGATTAGGAAGCTTGTTTTGGAATGTAGGCTTGATTTGGTCAAACTCCTTAAAGCAATATGATTTTTCTTTTTATTTTCCTTATTTTCGTTCAACACCTGCCCCCTTTTTTTTTTTTTCTTCTCTTAGCCAAAGGCTTTGCTTTTTCTCTCCTTTTTTTTTATTTTTTTTATTTTTATTTTTACCTCCAAACACGTAGGAGTGACCAAACAAAAATAAATAGACACAGACAGAAAAGAAAAACGAATAGACAAAGACTAAATCAACCGAATTGGAGATTGATACAACCCAAACTTGACTTGCTGTGAATTGAAAGGAAACCCTCTTCTTTTTTTTTTTTTTTTATATGATAGACATAAAAACGAAAATAAATGGAATTAAAGCAAAAACAGACTCAGAAACTAAAGAAACAAATAAACAAATTTGAAAGACGATATAACCTGATTTAGAGTTGTAGCTCTGATACCAAACTGATACGAACCCCGAGTATATTAAACTTGAAACCCAATATCTTTACGCATGGAAGCAACTTCTTGGAAAGCTAAATCAGATTCACCCAAGTCTGTAACTCAATTTCAACTTGTGAAATAGAACCTTAGAATAAATACCCTCAAAGTAATTAGCTTTGATTGTAAGAACCTTGATTCAAGCAAGAATCAAAATAAGAGAAAACACTCTCAATTTAATTTCATTCAAGAAAAGTAATTGCTGCCTCCATGGGAGCATGTGGCTGAATATATAAGGGTACAGGAGATAAGTAACCCTAATTGGAGTGTTTGGCCACAAAATTGAACTTATTTTAATTTTAAATAAAATAAACTGAATTTGGGCTTAATAATTACCATTAACAGCTCAAACACATAACAAATTATAAATATATGTTTATAAATAAGACTAAAATAGATGATGGGTTTGAACAGCAACTTAGCCCAAACTGGCACATGGAATCCGAAACTTGCATTATGATGACGATCTGATTCAAACTGCAATTAAAAGAACTTGAACATGCTTGCTTAGTCTTGAGACATCGTTCGAATATGGTCTTATACAAATTTGAGAAGTTGAATTCCGTAGAAGCTTTAATCTTCAGGTTTTGCCTTCTTGTACTTGTGTCAATGTTACCAAGCTCTGATTATTGTCTTGAAGTCCAAGCTTGATATTTGACTCTTTCTTACACTCTTGAATTGTTATAAGATCATCCCACAAACCTTAAATCATCCCATTCGATGCATCTTTGAATTTCTTCATTCCTGCTCTTGTAACGGGACCATTAGGTAGCTGAATTGGATCATTGCTCTTGTGTGCATCCGTATTTGCATCATCATCCTTACAAGCAATTCTTGCGACAAGAGGGCTATCCCTTTAAAGGTAATTGTCTGTGCATTCCTCGGTGTTCTTTAATAGAGTCTATTATCATGAAAGCTCAAGACAGTTGTGTTGGAGGTCACTTTGGTAGAGATAAAACACTTGCTCTCTTGAAAGATAAGTTTTTTTTTTGGCCAAAGATGGGATGCGAAGTGATGAAGCATGTGGAAAGGTGTAAGATCTGCCATGTTCCAAAAAGTCATGGACAAAATACAGATTTGTATACTCCATTACTAGTGCCTAACGCTCCATGGGAAGATGTTAGTCCAGATTTTATTGTTGGGTTACCAAGAACTCAAAAAAATAAAGATTCTATCATTGTGGTGGTGGATAGGTTTTTTAAAATAGCTTACTTTATTCCATGCAACAAAAGAATGGATGCCTCTAATGTGGCTAATTTGTATTTCAAAGAGGTAAAGAAGCTGTGTGGTATTCTAAAAACCATCATTTCTGATCGAGATTTCAAGCTTTTGATTCACTTTTGGCGAACGCTATGGAGAAAACTTAGCACTAGTCTCAATTTTAGCTCTTCCCATCATCCTCAAACTGATGGTCAAACAGAAGTGACAAATTGGAGTTTGAGAAATCTCTTACGAAGTTATGTTGGTAAGAATATCTGACAATGGAATGTTATTTTACCTCAAATTGAATTTGCTTATAATCTATCAACTAGCCAATCTACTAGTCAAAGTCCTTTTGAGGTAGTTTATGGTAAAAATCCTATCAGTCTAATGGATTTAGCTTCACTTCCAATTTATCAGTATTTTAGTGGAGATGTTGAAAAAAGAGTTAAGAGTATCAAAAAACTTTATGAGCAAGTTCATGACAGAATTCTGAAATAAAATGAGAAGTATTGACATTTTGCAAACAAACATCGCAAGCATGTCAAGTTCAAGGAAGGAGATTTGCTTTAAATACATCTCCGAAAAGCACGTTTTCCACCTGGAAAATATGCTAAACTCAAGCCTAAAGCTGATGGGCCATTTAAGGTATTGCAACGAATTGGAGAAAATGCTTACAAGATTGAGTTGCCAGAAAGTTATGGTGTTTTATTTACATTTAACGTTTCGGATTTATCTCCCTACTATAAGGATCACAACAATATAGACTCAAGGATAAGTTTTTTTCAACCAGAGTGGATTGACAGGGGAGTGTTCAAACATTAAGAGCAGAACTTAAGTGCCTATAAGTTCAAAATTATTATCCTAATTTACTAAGTTGTGAAGACATTGTCAGAGGGGTAATTTCAAATTTTAATTTGTATTCATTGAGGTAATATCTTAGAAAGTGCTTGACACTATTGGAAAGATGAAAAAGTAAACTTTCTATACATTTTACGGTTTAACATTTGGAGTTCTCCAATGAAAGTTATGACAACTTTTTTACAACATATTCATTTTCAAGGCAGAATTTGGATGCACAGATTTTAAAAATTTTTTAGTTTAAATTCAATGGATTTTCTTTAATTTCTATATGATAAAAGAATTTGTTGAGTTTTAATTCAAAATCTTAACTGTTTTGGTTTATTTTCAAAAAATTTTAAATGTTTGTATTCATTTATCAAAATTAGGTAATTGTTGTTGGCCTAACCATTGAAATTTCTAGTGGTTATTGGCCTAACTTTTGACATTTCTTTTCTTGTAAAAGCTTATATAAAAGATTGAAGTATGTAGTATTAAAAATCAAGTTGTTTTGAATTGAATTAAATAAAATTTTGATATTTTATACTTTGTATCTCTTGTGGAGAATTTTCATAGAGTGGTGAGTATTATTTTCAGTTCTACAACCTTTGGCAGTAACTTAGGGTAGTGTTTCTGTATACTTTTTGTTGTGAACCTTAGGAGGAGAATTTATTTCAACCCTTATTTAATAAAAACCTAAATCCCCACATAAGTCTCTATTTTCAAGTATCAATTTGGTATCAGAGCTCAAGGTTCCATGGCTACTCGTCATTGCTAAAAACAATTTGAGAAAGGTCCTTCAAACACACAAGTTGATCCTCAAAATGCTCTAATGGTAGAAATGAGGAGGCAAATCCAGCAACTTCAACAATAGTTGGAGGCAATTGAAAATCACGTTTGATAATTCTGGCCCCAAAAATAGTACGTTTTCAACTTCTCTGTTTTTCAAATAAAATGCATTGTAACAATCCTCACACGATGCTGACCAAACAAGAATTGCCGCCCATCTCAAAACGAAGTTGTTTCTCGAGTATGTATCACATTTGACAATTTTGGCCCCAAAAATCATATGTTTTCAACTTCTCCGTTTTTGAAATAAAATGCACCGTAAGGATCCTCATGCAATGATTACTAACAAAACGTGCCGCCCATCTTAAAACAAACTCGTTTCTCAAGTCCGTATCACGTTTGACAATTACGGCCCCGAAAATTGTCCTTTTTCAACCTTTCTGCTTTTGATATAAAATGCACCGTAACGATTCATAAGCAATGATGAGTAACAAGACGTACAACCCGTCTAGAAATGAAATCGTTTTTCAAGTCTGTCTCGCATTCAATAATTTCGGCACCGAAAATCGTACGTTTGAATTTCTCTATTTTGAAATAAAATGCATCGTAATGATCCTCACGCAATGATGACCAAATAAGACTTGCCGCTTGTCTCGAAATGAAGTCGTTTCTCCAGTCTGTATCACATTTGAAAACTCCGGCCTAAAAAATTATACGTTTTCAACTTCTTTATTTTCGAAATAAAATGTACCGTAAAGATCCTCACGCAATGATTACAACCAAGACATGCCGCCTATCTCGAAATGAAGTCGTTTCTCGAGTCTTTATCACGTTTGACAATTCTGGCCCTAAAAATCATACGTTTTCAACTTCTCTGTTTTTAAAATAAAATGCACTGTAACGATCCTCACGCGATGATGATAATTCCGGTTCCGAACATCATACTTTTTCAACTTCTCTTCTTTTAAAATAAACATAATGATGCTCAGGTGATGGTGAATAACAAGACGTACGGCACATATCAAAATAAAGTCGTTTTTCAAGTCTGTATCATGTTTGACAATTCCGGCTTCGAAAATCGTATATTTTCAGCTTTTTTATTTTTGAAATAAAATATACTGTAACGATCCTTACACAATAGTGAGTAACAAGATGTGTGGATCGTCTCGAAACCAAATCATTTTCTAGCTTGTATCACATTTGACGATTCCGGCCCCAAAAATTGTACATTTTTAACTTCTCTGCTTTCAAAATGAAATGCATCATAACGATACTCACGCGATAATGACTAACATGACATGCTGCCTGTCTCGAAACGAAGTAATTTTTCGAGTCCGTATCACGTATGACAATTTTGGCACCGAAAATCACACGTTTTCAACTTCTCTGCTTTCAAAATAAAATACTCTGTATCAATGCTCATGCGATAATGATTAACAAGTCGTGCCAACCATCTCTAAATGAAGTCGTTTATCGAGTGCCTATCACGTATGACAATTCTGGCTGCGAAAATCATACGTTTCCAACTTCTCTGCTTTCAAAATAAAATGCACTATATCAATCCTCATGCGACAATGACTACCAAGACGTGCTGGCCATCTCAAAACGAAGATGTTTTTCGAGTCTGTATCACATATAATAATTCCGGCCCCGAAAATCATACGTTTTCAACTTATCTGCTTTCAAAATAAAGTGCACCATAAGGATCCTCACGCGATGGTGAATAACAAGACGTTCAGCTCTTCTCGAAACGAAGTCGTTTTACAAGTCTTATAGCGTTTCACAATTCCAGCCCCGAAAATCGTATGTTTTCAACTTCTCCATTTTTGAAATAAAATGCACCTAAAGATCCTCACGCAATTGTGAGTAACAAAATGTGCAGCTCATTTCAAAACCAAGTTGTTTTTCGAGTCCATATTACGCTTAACAATTCTAGCCCCGAAAATCGTACGTTTTCAACTTTTTTACTTTCGAAATAAAGTGGTTAACAAGACATGTCGCCCGTCTCAAAACGAAGTCATTTTTCGAGCCCGTTTTGTGTTTGACAATTCCAGCACCAAAAATTGTACGTCTTCAACTTCTCTTTTTTCAAAATAAAATACACCATAACTATCCTCATGTGATAATGACTAATAAGACGTGCCGTCTGTCTCCAAACAAAGTTATCTTTTGAGTCCGCATCACGTTTGACAATTCCAGCCCCGAAAATCATGCATTTTCAACTTCTCTATTTTCGAAATAAAATACACTATAACGGTCCTTATGCGATGCTGAGTACAAAATATGTGGCCAGTGTCAAAAAGAAGTCGTTTTTCGAGTCCGTTTAGCGTTTGACAAGAAAATCGCACGTTTTGAACTTCTCTGTTTTTGAAATAAAATGTGCTGCAAGGATTCTGACATGATGGTGAGTAACAAGACGTATTGCATGTCTCGAAACAAAGTTTTTTTTCTAGTTCGCTTCGCGTTTGACAATTCCGGCACCAAAAATCGTACATTTTCAACATCTCTGCTTTCGAAATAAAATGCACTATATCAATCCTCATGCAATAATGACTAACAAGAAGTGTCACCCGTCTTGAAACGATGTCGTTTTTCGAGTTCACATCACGTTTGGTAATTCCGGCCCTGAAAATTGTATGTTTTCAACTTCGCTGTTATCAAAATAAAATGCACCGTAACTGTACTCGTGATGCTGAGTAACTAGACGCTTGGCCCATCTTGAAACCAAATCGTGTTCAAAGTCCGAAACGCATTTCACATTTCCAGGCCCGAAAATCGTATATTTTTAAGTCCTACATTTTCGACATAAAATGCACCTTAAGGATCCTCACACGATTATGAGTAACAAAGCATGCAGCTTGTCTCAAAACAAAATTGTTTTTCAAGTCCGTTTTGCGTGTGACAGTTCCGACCCCAAAAATCGTACATTTTTAACTTTTTTATTTTTGAAATAAAATACACCGTAACGATCCTTACATGATGATGAGTCACAAGACATGTAGTCTGTCTCGAAACGAATTCGTTTTTCGAGTCCGTATCCCATTTGACAATTCCGGCCCTGAAAATTGTACGTTTTTAACTTCTCTATCTTTGAATAAAATGCATCGTAAGGATTCTCACGTAATGTTGAGTAAGAAGATGTGCAGCCCGTTTCAGAACGAAGTCATTTTTGGAGTTCATTTCGCGTTTGACAATTCTGGCATAAAAAATCATACGTTTTCAATTTTACTGTTTTCAAAACAAAATATATTGTAATGATCCTCACGCGATGCTGAGTAACAAAAAGTATGGCCTGTCTCGAAATGAAGTCATTTTTCATGTCTGTATCACGTTTGACAATTCTAGCCTCAAAAATCGTACGTTTTCAACTTTTCTGTTTTCGAAATAAAACACACCATAACGATCTTCACGTGATGATAAGTAACAAGACGTGCAGTTCATCTGGAAATGAAGTCGTTTTTTGAATACGTGTTGTGTTTGGCAATTTTGGCTCCAAAAATTGTACATTTTTAACTTGTCTATTTTCAAAATTAAATTCCCCATAAGAATCCTCACGTGATGATCAGTAATAACACGTGCGGCCTGTATCTAAACGAAATCGTTTTTCGTATTCATTTCACGTTTGGCAGTTTCGGCCCCGAAAATCTTACGTTTTGAACTTCTTTGTTCTCGAAATAAAATGCACCGTAACGATCTTTACAGGATAATGAGTAACAGGATGTGTGACCGTCTCGAAACTAAGTCGTTTTTCAGTCCGTATCACGTTTGATAATTTCAGCCTCATAAATTGTACATTTACAACTTCTCCATTTTCTAAACAAAATGCACCATAAGGATTCCCAGGCAATGGTGAGCAATAAAACATGCGGCCCATTTTGAAACGAAGTCGTTTTTTGAGTCCGTACCACGTTTGATAATTCTGGTACCGTATGTTTTTTAACTTCTCTGTTTTCGATATAAAATACACTTTAACGATTCTCATGCAATTATGACTAACAAGACGTACAGCCTATCCCGAAATGAAGTTGTTTTTTGAGTTTGTTTTGCGTTTGACAGTTTTGGCTTAGAAAATCGTACGTTTTCAACTCCTCTACTTTTGAAATAAAATGCACCGCAAAGATCCTCACACGATGATCAGTAACAAGACGTATGGCCTGTTTCTAAATAAAGTCGTTTTTTTTTTTTCGAATCTGTTTCACTTGTGACAGTTCTGTTCCCGAAAATCATACATTTTCAACTTCTTTATTCTCAAGACGTGTTGCCCATCTTGAAACAAAATCATTTTTCGAGTTCATATCATATTTGACAATTCCGATACCAAAAATCGTATGTTTTCAACTTTTCTGTTTTGTATATAAAATGCATTTTAAGGATCCTCACGTGATTATGAGTAAAAAGACATGCAACCCGCCTCAAAATAAAGTCATTTCTCGAGTCCGTATCGCGTTTGACTGTTCTAGTCCAAAAAATCATACGTTTTCAAATTCTCTGTTTTTGAAACAACATACAACGTAAGGATCATCATGCAATGGTGAGTAAGAAGACGTGTAGCGTGACTCGAAATAAGGAAGTTTTTCAAGTCTATATCGCGTTTGACAATTCCAACCCCGAAAATCATACATTTCCAACTTGTCCATTTTCAAAATTAAGTGTACCGTAAGAATCCTCATGTGATGATAAGTAACAACACATGTGGCCCGTCTTGAAACGAAGTTGTTTTTTATATTCGTTTCGCGTTTGGCAGTTTAGCCCCAAAAATCATTCGTTTTCAACCTCTCTGTTTTCGAAATAAAATGCATTGTAACAATCCTCACATAATGGTGAGTAACAAGACGTACGACCTGTCTAGAAACGAAATCGTTTTTTATGTCCATTTCGTGTTTGACAATTCCGGCACCGAAAATCGCACATTTTACACTTATCTATTTTCAAAATAAAATGCACTATAACAATTCTCACACGATGATGACAAACAAGACTTGCCAGCCATGTCAAAACGAAGTCATTTCTTGACTCCGTGTCACGTTTCAAAATTCCGGCCCCGAAAATCATACGTTTTTAACTTCTCCATTTTCAAAATAAAATGCACCGTAAGGATCTTTCGTGATATTACTAACATGACTTGCCGCACGTTTCGAAAGGAAGTCGTTTCTCAAGTCCATATCACGTTTGATAATTCTGACCCCGAAAATCGTACGTTTTCAATTTTTTGTTTTTAAAATAAAATATACCGTAATGATCCTAACGCGATGGTCAATAAGAAGAGGTATGGTCTATCTCAAAACGAAGTCGTTTTTTGATTCTATATCATGTTTCACTGAGCTTAATTTTTCAAGACATGTATCTTGAATTATATTTGAATTACACATCTTTTTAACTATCTATTTAATGCACTTTCCAATGTCTTGGCTCTATCTCTTGTAATCGGTCCACTCGGCAAGCTTAATGAATCATATAGATGCTGCAATTGAGTTTCTTCAGCCTTATGTATGAGTTTCTGCTCTTGTTTACGTGATTGCGCAACTTCATTTGCATCAATTGTCAAAGGGGTAATTTCAAAATTTAATCTATATTCATTGAGGTAATATTTCAGAAAGTGCTTGACACCATTAAGAAGTTAAAGAAGTAAATTTTCTACAAAATTTTACGATTTAATATTTGGAGTTCTTTAAAGAAAGTTATGATAATTTTTTCACAATATATTCATTTTCAAGGCAAAATCTGGATGCACAGATTTTAAAGATTTTTTATCTTAAATTCAATGTGTTTTATTTAATTTCTACATGATAGAAGGATTTGGTGAGTTGTAATTCAACCTCTTAGCTATTTTGGTTTATTTTCAAAGATTTTTAAATATTTGTATTTCTTTGTCAAAGTTAGATAATAGTTGTTGGCCTAACCATTGAAATTTTTAGTGGTTATTGGCCTAAGCTTCGACATTTCTTTCCTTGTAAAAGTCTATATAAAGGCTTCAAATATGTAGTATTAAAATAAAATTGTTTTAAGTGAGTTAAATAAAATTTTGGTATTCTATACTGTGTATCTCTTTCGGAGAAATTCTATATAGTGGTGAGTTTTTTTTTTCAGTTTTACAATCTTTGACAGCAACTTAGGGTGGTGTATTTGTATCCCTTTTATTGTGAACCTTAAGAGAAAAGCTTATTTCAACTCTTATTTAGTAAAAACCTAAATTCTCACCCAAACCTCCATTTTCCGGTATCAATTTGGTATCAAAGCTCAAGGTTCCATGGCAACCTCCATCTCTTTGTAGTATTTATCTACGCTTTTAGATCCTTGAGTTAGACGCTGCAATTTATTGAACAACTCCCGATGGTAATAGTTTGAAATATAACGTCTTCTCATTATTGTCTTCATCTTGTCCCACGTTTCAACAGGATATTCTTGATTTCTTCTCCTATCCTTCAACAATTGATCCCACCAAATAATAGCATAACCAATAAATTCAATGGCCGCAAGTTTTACCTTTTTGATCTCGAAGTAGTTGTGACAATCAAAAACCATATCTATTTTCTTCTCCCACTCTAAATAAGCTTTAGGACCATTTCTACCTTGGAACTGTGGAATTTTCACCTTAATACTTCCTAAATCATCATCCAACTTAGGTCTACCCAACCTAGCTTCTCTATTCCCATAACCATGCAAATTCCTGCCCCGGTTCATTGGTGATTCATCTAACTCTTCATCATCCTCAACGTTGCCCCATTGTACCCTTAGTTACACTTGCCTAGATGGTTGTCTAATGGAAGAGCTTTGATGTTGCCCTCTTGATGTCTCTTCTTCCAACTTATCCATCCTCTCATGGATTGGTTCTAACTCAGCCCTCATCATCCGTCTCATCTTCTCTAATAATGCCTGCAATTGTAGGTTCGGGGTGCTTGGTTGTTGTACCCCCGGTTGAATTTTCTTCTTGATTGTGAGACATATTTAAAATCTGTAAAACAAAGTTAGAAACCTCACAAGCACTCCCTTATGTGTTTTCACTCACTCTCATATTTGAGCACTCAAATATTCTCACACTCACACACTCTTAATCAAAATTTTAATGGCAATTTTAAGATGAGAAGCAATCAAAACAAATCATAAGATTCAATAAACAATTCTTAAGAAATTGATGCAAGCAATTACAATATTGGATCAAGAATAAGGAATATTAGGCCAGTACTACAAGAAATTATGAATATAATAGATAACAACAATTCTCTCTTTTTTTTGCTTTATTTCTTTTTTTTAGGAAGTAGAAATGAAAATATGAACTCAAAATAAATTGAAGGAAATAAAACACAAAATTAGAATTGAACCAATCAAGGAGGAATTTGGCCACAATATATATTTTTTTTGTATTTCCTTTTTTTATTTTTTTAGAATTCTAATTGAAGAAGTAAAAGAACAACAAAGATATAAAAGATAATTTAAACTTTCCTTGGAACCAAAGCTCTGATATCAAATGATACGAACCTCATCAATAGTGTGACGAAACCCAACACCGAATGTTGGAAAGAACCTCAAGATTTTTCCAAAACACAAGTTTATTGAGTCTTGACCCGATACCTATCTAGATAAGAACCAAAACTATGATTTATTCAAACGCCACACCAAGACCCTTAAGAAAACACTTAAAAATCTAAATGATAAGTTTGGTTGTTTTGAACACCATAAGAAATTAAACTTGAAGAGTTTAAGAATAAGAACTTATAAGAAATAACTTAACACTCAAAATTGCTTCCTTCACTTTAAGAAATGAAAGCCTTTTTATAGGCAAAATATCAAGGGAAAATGTCAAAAGTTAGGTTATCAATCCTACCTAACAATTTGACAAAATAAATTCAAACTTTATGACTTTTAAAATCTACAAATTTCAAACATAAAAATGTAAGTAATGACGTCATATATATATGACGTAAGCAATGACGTCGAATGTGTATGATGTAAGTGATTACATCATTTTAAGATTCTTAAAATTATATAAATGGACTATAATTTTTGAACATTTTCATATTAGTCTTCTTGAACTCCGATCGCTTGAAAGATGTTCATTGAGCCTAATTCTTCAAGACGTGTATCTTGAATTGTATATGAATTACACATCTTCGTAATTAGTCCATTTAAGACACTTTCCAATGTCTTGGTTCTATCTCTTGTAATTGGTCCACTCGGCACACTTAACGAATCATATAGATGCTGTAATTGAGTGTCTCCAACTTTATGTTTAAGGTTCTCCTCTTGTTTACGTGGTTGTACAACTTCGCTTGCATCATTGATTATGGTGAATCCCTTATTATGCGGCGAAGTTTGAGCATTGCATTTGAAGGAGAAGATTGGTTGTGAAAAAATATTTTTCACACAAGATATACTTCTAATGGTAAGGTTTGTAACGTCATCATTGATGGTGGCAACTTTGAGAATGTGGTGTCCACTAAAATGGTGAAGAAGCTGCATCTTAAAACTAAGCAACATCCTCAACCATACAAACTTTCTTGGCTTCAAAAGGGCAGTGAGATAAAGGTAAACAAATGTGGTCTTGTTTCGTTTTCAATTGGAAAAAAAATGTATGAATGAAGTTTGGTGTGATGTTGTGCCCATGGATGCTTGTCATTTACTTTTTGGAAGACCTTGGCAATATGATAGAAAGGTTATGTATGATGGCTATAAAAACACTTAGACTTTTGTTAAAGATGGAACAAAGATAGTTTTGGGTCCGTCGAAGATGGAAAATATTCCTAGACCTGTAAAAGGGGAGGGAAACAATTTGCTTGTCACACTGGAATGTCGAAAGGAGTTGAATTTGGGGAATAAAGTTTATGTTCTAGTTGTGTTTGAGGAAAATGAAGATGGCAATGAACCACCGCAGATCATGAAACAACTTCTTGAAGACGTTCATGATATTGTTCCAGAGGAGATCCCACCCGCACTTCCTCGATGAGAGACATTCAACATTGCATTCATCTTGTACCAAAAGCTGTTCTACCAAACAAGGCAGCTTACCGCATGAGTCCAAGAGAGCATGAAAAGTTACAAAGACAAGTTGATGAGCTGATTGCGAAGGATTGGTTCGAGAAAATAAGAGTTCTTGTGCTGTTCCTGCACTTTTAGTACCAAAGAAAGATGGATCGTAGCATATGTGCGTTGATAGTAGAGCGGTAAACAAGATAACAGTTGATTATCGCTTTCCAATTCTATGCCTAGATAATCTTTTAGACCAACTTTATGGGGGCTAAAATCTTCTCAAAGATTGATCTTCGGAGTGGCTATCATCAAATTAGAATACGGCTTAGAGATGAATGAAAAACTACTTTTAAAACTCGAGATGAGCTTTATGAATGGATGGTAATGCCCTTTAGTCTCTCTAATGCTGATGCAAATACGGATGCACACAAGAGCAATGATCCAGTTCAGCTACCTAATGGTCCCGTTACAAGAGCAAGAATGAAGAAATTCAAAGATGCATTGAATGGGATGATTTAAGGTTTGTGGGATGATCTTGCAACAATTCAAGAGTGTAAAAAAGAGTCAAATATCAAGCTTGGACTTCAAGATAATAATCAGAGCTTGGTAACAGTGACACAAGTACAAGAAGGCAAAACCTGAAGATTAAAGCTTCTACGGAATTCAACTTCTCAAATTTGTATAAGACCATATTCGAACGATGTCTCAAAACTAAGCAAGCATGTTCAAGTTCTTTTAATTGCAGTTCGAATCAGATCGTCATCATGATGCAAGTTTCGGATTCCATGTGCCAGTTTGGGCTAAGTTGCTGTTCAAGCCCATCATTTATTTTAGTCTTATTTATAAACATATATTTATAATTTGTTATGTGTTTGGGCTGTTAATGGTAATTATTAAGCCCAATTTCAGTTTATTTTATTTAAAGTTAGAATAAGTTTAATTTTGTGGCCAAACACTTCAATTAGAGTTACTTATCTCTTGTAACCTTTATATATTCAGCCACATGCTCCCATGGAGGCATGAATTACTTTTTCGAATGAAATAAAATTGAGAGTGTTTTCTCTTGTTTTGATTCTTGCTTAAATCAAGGTTCTTACAATCAAAACTAATTACTTTGAGGGTATTTATTCTAAGGTTCTATTTTACAAGTTGAATTTGGATTGCAGATTTAGGTGAATCTGATTTAGCTTTCCAAGAGGTTGCTTCCATGCGTAAAAATATTGGGTCTCAAGTTTAATATAACGGGGGTTCGTATCAGTTTGGTATCAAAGTTACGGCTCTAAATCAGGTTATATCATCTTTCAAATTTGTCTATTTGTTTATTTAGTTTCTGAGTCTGTTTTCCTTCAATTCCATTTATTTTCGTTTTTGTGTCATTATATCAAAAAAAAAAAAAAAAGAGGGTTTCCTTTCAATTCACAGCAAGTCAAGTTTGGGTTGTATCAATCTCCAATTCGATTGATTTAGTCTTTGTCTATTCGTTTCTTTTGTGTCTCTTTCTATTTATTTTTGTTTGGTCACTCCTACGTGTTTGGAGGTAAAAATAAAAAATAAAAAATAAAAAGGAGAGAAAAGCAGAGCATTTGGCCAAGAGAAGAAAAAAAGGAGGGGGGGGGGGGGGGGGGGGGGGGGTGGCGCAGGTGTTGAACGAAAATAAGGAGAATAAAAAGAAAAATCAGATTGCTTCAAGGAGTTTGACCAAATCAAGCCTACATTCTAAAACAAGCTAGGATTTACTTCTTAATCTTTCCATAATTTTTGGTTGACTTTCCTATTCCTGTACTGAATTTTTTTTCCTTTGTTCTTAATATTTTCTTTATTATTTCTAAAATCTATTTCCTAATCCTTGTGCTTTCCCAATTTGTTGCCTATCTAAATTAGTTTTATTTTACTTTTCATTGTATTTAGTAAGTTTGTATAAATTTTGATTTTTACAACTAATCGTAATAAGAGAATTAGAGTGAAAAAAGGCTTAGTGTGAGCTCATCTAGAGAAAAGCTATAAATTAAGTGTGAAACACGAGCTAATTTGAGTGATAATATTACTTGAGTGAAACACGTGAGGGAGTGAAGTGAGGAAATTATTCTTTTGCTTTACTAACTTTGTCTTGCAGAATGAGTGGACAAGCAGGAAATCCACAAGATGAGATAGATCGATTTCAAGCCTTAAAGGAGTTGTTGCAAGCCATGGATAGAAAATATGGAGAGTTGGTTGATAGAATGGAGAGGCTGGAGGTTTCAGCCACAAGGGGGCAGCCACCTAATGCTCCTAATCCACCAACCATGCAAACTAGGCGAGTTCCAAGAAAAGCTCAATTAGATGATGGCTTTAATGATAGTGAATCGCTTGATGACAATGGAGAGGAAGAAGAGGTGAGACCGAGGGCAAGAAACAATAACAATAACAAGAGTGGAGTCAAACTGAAAATTCCACCATTTTATGGAAGAATGGATTCTGAGGCATACTTGGATTGGGAAACGAAAATTGAATTAGTGTTTGATTGCAATGACTACACTGAATCCAAGAAGTTGAAGCTTGTCGTGGTTGTTTTTGAAGCTTATGCTATTATTGGTGGGATGATACTAAGCAAAAGCGAAGGAGAAATAGGGAAAGGCCCATTGAAGAGTGGAGAGATCTAAAATCTATCATGCGCAAGAGATTTGTACCAAGCTACTACTATAGAAAATTGTATAATCGACTTCAAAATCTCACTCAAGGGTCTAAGAGTGTTGAGGAATACTACAAGGAGATGGAGGTAGCAATGATAAGAGCGAATGTGAAGGAAGATAATGAAGCTACAATGGCAAGATTCCTCAATGGTTTGAACAAGGAGATTTCTAATGTGGTTGAGATGCAGCCATATATGGAGCTAGAAGACTTGCTTCACCTTGCATTGAAGGTTGAGAAGCAACTAAAAAAGAGAGGTCATGCAAGTCAGTTTTCCTCCTATACTTCTTAATTCAAATAAAATTGGAGGAAAGATAATAAGGCTTCATCATTCAAGCCTAAAATCGAATCTAAAGAGTTTCCCAAAACATCCAACCCAAGCAAAGATAAGGGTAAGCTTGATTTTATTACTAACACTAGAAATATTAAATGTTTTAAATGTCAAGGTATAAGACATTACAAGCGGGATTGCCCAAATCAAAGAACCATATTCATGCTTGAGAGAGAGTACTATTCAGCCAGTGAAGAGGTGAATGAATAAGAGACGATGCCACCTCTTGAAGATGCAAGTGATGAAGAAGGGGATGAGCAATTTACTATGGCTGAAAGTGGTAAGGCTCTTGTATCAAGAAGAGTTTTGAATATGCAAGTCTAACAGGAAGAAAGTGATCAAAGAGAGAATCTCTTCCATACTAGGTGTCTTGTAAAGGATAAGGTTTGTGATGTGATAATTGATGGTGGTAGTGTAACTAATGTTGCTAGTACTACTCTTGTAGAAAAATTGGGGTTACCTACTTTAAAACATCCACATCCTTACAAGTTGAAGTGGCTTAATGATTGTGGGGAAGTTAAGGTGACAAAGCAAGTTCTTGTTGCCTTCAAAATAGGCAAGTATAGAGATGAGTTGTTGTTTGATGTAGTGCCCATGCATGCTGATCATCTCTTGTTGGGACACCCTTGGCAATTTGACAGAAGAGTGTTACATAATGATTTTACAAATCATTATACTTTTGAGAAGGATGGGAAGAAAATTACTCTTGTACCACTTTCACCTAAAGAAGCTTATGAAGGTGAGCTTAAAAGAATACAAAGTCAGAGAGAAAACAAGAGTGAGAAGAAAAGAGTGAGTGAAGGTGTAACAAAGGAGGGTGAGTTTTCAAAAGAAAAGAGTGGCAAAAATAATGAGAAAGAAAAAAAAAGTGTTCAAATGGAGAGGGGCAGAATTCAAATGAGGGAAAAAGAGTGGAAGAAAAAGAAACAATTAAGTGTAAAAAGAAACAAGTGAGCTTTTATGCAAAAAGGAGTGATATTAGGCCGGCTTGGTTTTTCAACAAAACTATACTTGTACTTATGTACAAGGAACTTTACTTAAACACTAATGACCTTAATACTTCTTTGCCTACTGCATTTGTTTCTCTTTTACAGGCTTATGAAGATGTTTTTCCCGATGAGGTACCCAATGAATTGCCGCCCATTAGGGGTATCGAGCATCAGATCGATTTCATTCATGGAGCTTCAATTCCAAATAAATCAGCCTATAGGAGTAATCCCGAGGAGACAAAGGAGCTTCGAAGGCAAGTTGAGGAGTTGTTAACTAAGGGATATGTTAGAAAAAGTATGAATCCATGTGCTGTTCCTGTTCTGTTGGTATCTAAGAAAGATGGCTCTTGACGTATGTGTGTTGATTGTCGTACAATTAATAACATTACGATAAAGTATCGCCATCCTATTCCTAGGCTAGATGATATGCTTGATGAATTATATGGTTCTACTATCTTTAGCAAAATTGATTTGAAAAGTGGATATCATTAAATTCGCATGAGAGAGGGTGATGAGTGGAAAACTACATTCAAAACAAAATATGATCTATATGAATGGTTAGTTATGCCTTTTGGTTTAACTAATACACCTAGTATTTTTATGAGGCTTATAAACTATATTTTGAAAGATTTAATTGGAAAATTTATTGTTGTATACTTTGATGATATCCTTATGTATTCCAAAAATTCAAATGAACATGTAGAACATTTAAGGGCTCTACTTGATATTTTGAGGAAAGAAAAGTTATATGCTAACCTTAAAAAGTGTTCTTTTTGTTTAGATCAAATTATATTTTTAGGTTTTGTGGTAAGTGCTCAAGGCGTTGAAGTTGATGAAGAGAAGGTAAGTTATATAAAAAATTGTCCTACTCCTAAATCGGTAAGTGAGGTAAGAAGTTTTCATGGATTGGCTAGTTCTTATAGACTGTTTGTAAAAGATTTTAGCACTATTGCGACACCCCTTACAGAGGTAATTAAAAAGAATTGTACTTTTAAGTGGAAAAAAGAACAAGAGCATGCATTTACTTTATTGAAAAATAAGCTTTGTAAGGCACCCATTCTTGCTTTGCCTAACTTTGCTAATACTTTTGAACTTGAATGTGATGCATCAGGATTGGGCATTAGGGCTGTTCTTATGCAGGAAAAGAGGCCAATTGCCTATTTTAGTGAAAAGCTCCATGGTGCTTCATTGAATTATCCTACTTACGACAAAAAGCTTTATGCTTTGGTAAGAGCTTTGGAAAATTGGCAGCATTACTTATGGCCTAAGGAATTTGTTATTCATACTGACCATCAATCTTTGAAGTTCATTAAAGGGCAAGGTAAGTTGAACAAACGACATGCCAAATCGAATTTATTGAGACTTTTCCTTATGTGATTAAATACAAGTAAGGTAAAGACAATGTTGTGGCTGATGCACTTTCAAGGAGGTATACTTTACTTAATGCTTTAGATGCAAAAATGCTTGGATTTGAACATATTAAAACTCTTTATGATGATGACACTGATTTTTCTAGTATTTTCAAAGCATGTGAGAAAGTTGCATATGGTAAGTTCTATAGAATGGATGGGTTTTTGTTTAAAGAAAATAAATTGTACATACTTATTTGTTCTCTAAGAGAATTGCTTGTAAAAGAGTCTCATGGGGGTGGTTTAATGGGACATTTTGGCATTACAAAAACTTTAGACACTTTAGATGAACACTTCTATTGGCCTAAAATGAAAAATGATGTGTAAAGAGTTTGTGATAGATGTGTTGTATGCAAACGAACTAAATTTAAAGTTTTAAATTAAGGTTTGTATACTCCTTTACCTGTTTCTAGTGAACCTTGGACTAATATTTTTATGGATTTTATTTTGGGTTTATCTAGATCGAAAAAGGGGAAAGATTCTATTTTTGTAGTGGTTGATAGGTTTTCCAAGTGTCACATTTTATACCTTGTAATAAAACTGATGATGCCACTAATATTGCAAATCTGTTCTTTAGGGAAGTAGTGCGTTTGCATGACATTCCAAAAACTATTGTTAGTGATAGAGATGTGAAGTTTTTAAGTCATTTTTGGAAAGTTTTGTGGAGTAAATTGGGTACTAAATTGTTATATTCTACTATTTGTCACCCACAAACTGATGGTCAAACAGAAGTTGTGAATAGAACTTTGGGAACTTTGTTGAGTGCTATTGTCCAAAAAAATTTGAAGAATTGGGAAGAGTGCATTCCATTTGTTGAATTCGCATATAATAGAGTTGTGCATTCTACTACTGGTTTTTCACCGTTTGAAATTGTTTATGGCTTTAACCCACTAACCCCTTTGGATTTAGTTCCTTTACCTTGTGATGAAAGAACTAGCTTAGATGAAAAAACAAAGGCAGAATTGGTGAGAAAACTACATGCAGATGTGCGCAAGAACATTGAAAAGAAGAATCAACAAATTACAAGCCAAGTAAACAAAGGACGAAGGCGCGTTGTATTCGAGCCTGGTGATTGGGTTTGGGTACATATGCGAAAGGAAAGGTTTCCAACTCAAAGGAAGTCAAAGCTACATCCAAGAGGAGATGGTCCCTTTCAAGTTGTTGAGAAGATCAATGATAATGCCTATAAATTGGATATTCCTGGTGAGTATACTGTGAATGCAACTTTTAATGTGGCTCATCTTTCTCCTTTTGATGTAGATGGTGAAGATTCGTGGATGAATCATCTTGAGGAGCAAGGGAATGATGCAAATACGGATGCACACAAGAGCAATGATCCAATTCAGCTACCTAATGGTCCCGTTACAAGAGCAAGAATGAAGAAATTCAAAGATGCATTGAATGGGATCATTTAAGGTTTGTGGGATGATCTTACAACAATTCAAGAGTATAAGAAAGAGTCAAATATCAAGCTTGGACTTCAAGACAATAATTAGAGCTTGGTAACATTGACACAAGTACAAGAAGGCAAAACTTGAAGATTAAAGCTTTTACGGAATTCAACTTCTCAAATTTGTATAAGATCATATTTGAATGATGTCTCAAGGCTAAGCAAGCATGTTCAAGTTCTTTTAATTGCAGTTCGAATCAGATCGTCATCATGATGCAAGTTTCGGATTCCATGTGCCAGTTTGGGCTAAGTTGCTGTTCAAGCCCATTATCTATTTTAGTCTTATTTATAAACATATATTTATAATTTGTATGTGTTTGGGCTGTTAATGTTAATTATTAAGCCCAAATTCAGTTTATTTTATTTTAAGTTAGAATAAGTTTATTTTTATGGCCAAACACTCTAATTAGGGTTACTTATCTTTTGTACCCTTATATATTCAGTCACAATTATTTTTATGGCTTAGTGTACCACATCTGTCAAGTCTACATAATGTTGCATCTCCATCACGTCTGCGATCTTACGATTTAAACCATGTAAAAATCTAGTCATGGTAGCTTCTCTATCCTCCTCTACATTTGCTCGGATCATAGCAACCTCTATCTCTTTGTAATATTCATCTACGCTTTTAGATCCTCGAGTTAGATGCTACAATTTGTTGAACAACTCCCAATGGTAGTAGCTTGGAATGAAACGTCTTCTCATTATTGTCTTAATCTCATCTCACATTTCAACATGACGTTCTTCATTTCTTCTCCTATTCTTCAACAATTGATTTTACAAAATAATAGCATAATCAGTAAATTCAATTGCTGCAAGTTTTACCTTTTTAATTTCGGAATAATTGTGACAATCGAAAACCATTTTTATTTTCTTCTTCCACTCTAAATAAGCTTCCGAATCGTTTCTATCTTGAAACGGTGGAATTTTCACCTTAATGCTTCCTAAATCATTATCCAACAACTTAGGTCTACCCAATCTAACTTCTCTATTCCCATAACCACACAAATTCCTGCTCCGGTTAATTGGTGATTCATCTAACTCCTCATCATCTTCAACATTACCCCATTATACCTTTGGTTGCATTTGCGTAGGTGGTTGTCTAATGGAAGAGCTTTGATGTTGCCCTCTTGGTGTCTCTTCTTCTAACCTATCCATCCTCTCATGGATTGGTTCTAACTTAGCTCTTATCATCTGTCTCATCTCACCCAATAACGCTTGCAATTGTAGGTTCGAAATAGTTTGTTGTTGTACCCCCGAGGTTGAATTTTCTTCTTGATTGTGAGACATATTTAAAATCTGCAAAACAAAGTTAAATACCTTACAAGCACTCTCTCACGTGTTTTCACTCACTCTCGTTTTAGAGCACTCAAATGTTCTCACACTTGCACACTCTTAATCAAAATTTTAGTGGCAATTTTAAGATGAGAAGCAATCAAAACAAATCACAGATTCAATAAGCAATTCTTAAGAAATTGATACAAGCAATGGCAGTATTGGATCAAGAATAAAGAATATTAAGCCAATACTACAAGAAATTATGAATATAATAAATAACAACAATTCTCTTTTTTTTTCTATTTCTCTTTTTTTGCTTTATTTCTTTTTTTTTTTAGGAAGTAGAAATGAAAATATGAACTCAAAATAAATTAAAGAAAATAAAATACAAAATTCGAATTTGGACCAATCAAAGAGGAATTTGGCCACAATATTTTTTCTTTTTGTATTTTTTTTTTTTTAGAATTCTAATTTAAGAAGTAAAGGAACAATAAAGATGTAAAGGATAACTTAAACTTGCCTTGGAATCAAAACTCTGATACCAAATGATACGAACCTCGCCAATAACATGACGAAACCCAACACCGAATGTAATAAAAAAACCCCAAGATTTTCCAAAACGCAAGTTTATTGAGCCTTGACCCGATACCTATCTAAATAAGAACCAAAATTATGATTTCTCAAATGCCACACTAAAAATCCTTAAGCAAAACATTTAATAATTTAGACGATAAGTTTGGTTGTTTTGAACTTCACAAGAAATTAAAACTTGAAGAGTTCAAAAATAAGAAATTGTAAGAAATAATTTAACACTCAGTTTGCTTATTTCTTTTCAAGAAATGAAAGTCTTTTTATAGGCAAATATAAAGGAAAAATGTCAAAAGTTAAGCTAACAATCCTACCTAACAATTTGATAAAATAAATACAAACTTTATAACTTTTAAAAATTACAAATTTCAAACATGAAAACGTAAGCAATGACGTAAGATTCTTAAAAATTATACAAATAGACTATAATTTTTGAATATTTTCGTATTAGTCTTCTTGGACTTCGATCCCTTGAATGATGTTCACTGAGCCTAATTCTTCAAGAAGTGTATCTTGAATTGTATTTGAATCACACATCTTTTTAATTAATCCATTTAAGACACTTTCTAATGTCTTGACTCTAGCTCTTGTAATCGGTCCACTTGGCATGCTTAGCGAATCATATAGCGACCTCCAACACAACTGTCATGAGCTTTCATGATAATAGACTTTCTTAAAGAACATCGAGGAATGCACAGATAATTACCTTTAAAGAGGTAGCCCTCTTGCCGCAAGAATTGCTTGTAAGTATGATTTTCACATTCTGCCCATATCTTGCCGAAGTTTGGATCATTTGCATATAATTCCTTCACGACTTCAAAGCCTATGACTTTCACTTGCATTGAGGATAACAAGGAATGTTTTCGGTTAAGTGCATCAGCTACAACATTTTGAACTCCAAATTTGTGCTTGATGGTGAAGTTGAAAGATTGAAGAAATTCAACCCATCCAGCATGTCTTTGATTTAGGTTCTGTTGGCTGTTGATGAATTTCAAGGCCTCATGATCTGAATAAAGAACGGATGGTTTTGAAAAAAGATATTGACTCCAATGAGCCAAAGAGTAACAGATTGCATACAACTTCTTATTGTAAGTAGAATATTTCTTGCGAGTTTCATTTAGTTTCTCACTGAATAAAGCAATTTGTTTGTTCCCTTGGCTCAAAATACCACCAATTCTAGTATTTGATGCATCACATTCAACTTCGAACACTTGGTTAAAATCCGGAAGTGAAAAAATGTGTGCTTGAGTTACTTTGTTGTTGATAGTGTCAAAGCTTCTTTGCGCTTTTTCAGTCCACTTGAAAGTTTCTCCCTTTAGACACTCAGTAATTAAAGCAACAGTTGTACTAAATCCTTTAATAAAATACCGATAAAACGATGCAAGGCCATAAAAACTCTGAATGTCAAGCAAAGACTTATGCATTGGCCACTTGAGGATTGCTTCTGTCTTGCTGGAATCCATCTTGATGCCTTCTTTAGATACAACATAGCCCAAAAAGACTAGGATATTAGTAAATAATTCACACTTCTTCAAATTAGCATATAACTTTTGTTGCTGCAGTGTGTTGAACACTTGACGGAGATGGTTGACATGTTGTTGTTCATCCTTGCTATATACAAAAATATCATCAAAGTACACAACAACAAATTCTCCGATGAAAGGCTTGAAAACATGATTCATCAATCGCATAAAAGTGCTTGGAGCATTTGATACGAACCCCGAGTATATTA
Organism: Azadirachta indica; assembly: GCA_022749755.1. Classification (NCBI taxonomy): domain Eukaryota; kingdom Viridiplantae; phylum Streptophyta; class Magnoliopsida; order Sapindales; family Meliaceae; genus Azadirachta; species Azadirachta indica. Next base: position 271,169 of record CM040451.1, on the reverse strand, counting down.
AACTTGAGACCCAATATCTTTACGCATGGAAGCAATCTCTTGGAAAGCTAAATCAGATTCACCCAAGTCTACAACCCAATTTCAACTTGTGAAATAGAACTTTAGAATAAATACCCTCAAAGTAATTAGCTTTGATTGTAAGAATCTTGATTTAAGTAAGAATCAAAACAAGAGAAAACACTCAATTTTATTTCATTCGAAAAAGTAATTCATGCCCCATGGGAGCATGTGGCTGAATATATAAGGGTACAAAAGATAAGTAACCCTAATTAGAGTGTTTGGCTATAAAATTAAACTTATTCTAACTTAAAATAAAATAAATTGAATTTGAGCTTAATAATTAACATTAACAGCCCAAACACATACAAATTATAAATATATGTTTATAAATAAGACTAAAATAGATAATGGGCTTGAACAGCAACTTAGCCCAAACTGGCACATGGAATCCGAAACTTGCATCATGATGACGATCTGATTCGAACTGCAATTAAAAGAACTTGAACATGCTTGCTTAGCCTTGAGACATCATTCAAATATGATCTTATACAAATTTGAGAAGTTGAATTCCGTAAAATCTTTAATCTTCAGGTTTTGCCTTCTTGTACTTGTGTCAATGTTACCAAGCTCTAATTATTGTCTTGAAGTCCAAGCTTGATATTTGACTCTTTCTTATACTCTTGAATTGTTGTAAGATCATCCCACAAACCTTAAATGATCCCATTCAATGCATCTTTGAATTTCTTCATTCTTGCTCTTGTAACGGGACCATTAGGTAGCTGAATTGGATCATTGCTCTTGTGTGCATCCGTATTTGCATCATTCCCTTGCTCCTCAAGATGATTCATCCACGAATCTTCACCATCTACATCAAAAGGAGAAAGATGAGCCACATTAAAAGTTGCATTCACAGTATACTCACCAGGAAGATCCAATTTATAGGCATTATCATTGATCTTCTCAACAACTTGAAAGGGACCATCTCCTCTTGGATGTAGCTTTGACTTCCTTTGAGTTGGAAACCTTTCCTTTCGCATATGTACCCAAACCCAATCACCAGCTCGAATACAACGCGCCTTCGTCCTTTGTTTACTTGGCTTGTAATTTGTTGATTCTTCTTTTCAATGTTCTTGCGCACATCTGCATGTAGTTTTCTCACCAATTCTGCCTTTGTTTTTTCATCTAAGCTAGTTCTTTCATCACAAGGTAAAGGAACTAAATCCAAAGGGGTTAGTGGGTTAAAGCCATAAACAATTTCAAACGGTGAAAAACCAGTAGTAGAATGCACAACTCTATTATATGCGAATTCAACAAATGGAATGCACTCTTCCCAATTCTTCAAATTTTTTTGGACAATAGCACTCAACAAAGTTCCCAAAGTTCTATTCACAACTTCTGTTTGACCATCAGTTTGTGGGTGACAAGTAGTAGAATATAACAATTTAGTACCCAATTTACTCCACAAAACTTTCCAAAAATGACTTAAAAACTTCACATCTCTATCACCCTCTCTCATGCGAATTTGATGATACCCACTTTTCAAATCAATTTTGCTAAAGATAGGAGAACCATATAATTCATCAAGCATATCATCTAGCCTAGGAATAGGATGGCGATACTTTACCGTAATGTTATTAATTGCACGACAATCAACACACATACGCCAAGAGCCATCTTTCTTAGGTACCGACAGAACAGGAACAGCACATGGACTCATACTTTCTCTAACATATCCCTTGGTTAACAACTCCTCAACTTGCCTTTGAAGCTCCTTTGTCTCCTCGGGATTACTCCTATAGGCTGGTTTATTTGGAATTGAAGCTCCAGGAATAAAATCGATCTGATGCTCGATACCCCTAATGGGCGGCAATTCATTGGGCACCTTCTCGGGAAAAACATCTTCATAAGCCTGTAAAAGAAAAACAAATGCAGTAGACAAAAAAAGTATTAAGGTCATTAGTGTTTAAGTAAAGTTCCTTGTACATAAGTACAAGTATACTTTTGTTGGAAAACCAAGCTGCCCTAATATCACCTCTTTTTGCATAAAAGCTCACTTGTTTCTTTTCACACTCAATTGTTTCTTTTTCTCCACTCTTTTTCCCTCACTTGAATTCTGCCCCTCTTCATTTGAACTCACTTTTTTTTCTTTCTCATTATTTTTGCCACTCTTTTCTTTTGAAAACTTACCCTCCTTTGTTACAACTTCACTCACTCTTTTCTCCCCACTCTTGTTTTCTTTCTTACTTTGCATTCTTCTAAACTCACCCTCATAAACTTCTTTAGGTGAAAGTGGTACAAGAGTAATTTTCTTCCCATCCTTCTCAAAAGTATAATGATTTGTAAAACCATTATGTAACACCCTTCTGTCAATTGCCAAGGGCGTCCCAACAAGAGATGACTAGCATGCATGGGCACTACATCAAACAACAACTCATCTCTATACTTGCCTATTTTGAAGGCAACAAGAACTTGCTTTGTCACCCTAATTTCCCCACAATCATTAAGCCACTTCAACTTGTAAGGATGTGGATGTTTTAAAGTAGGTAACCCCAACTTTTCTACAAGAGTAGTACTAGCAACATTAGTTACACTGCCACCATCAACTATCACATCACAAACCCTATCCTTTACAAGGCACCTAGTATGGAAGAGATTCTCTCTTTGATCACATTCTTCCTGTTGGGCTTGCATATTCAAAACTCTTCTTGATACAAGAGCCTTACCATTTTCCGCCATAGTAAATTGCTCATCCCCTTCTTCATCACTTGCATCTTCAAGAGTTGGCATCGTCTCTTGTTCATTCTCCTCTTCACTGGCCGAATAGTACTCTCCCTCAAGCATGAATATGGTTCTTTGATTTGGGCAATCCCGCTTGTAATGTCCTACACCTTGACATTTAAAACATTTAATATTTCTGGTGTTAGTAGTAGAAGCAAGCTTACCCTTGTCTTTGCTTGAGTTGGATGTTTTGGGAAACTCTTTGAATTCGATTTTAGGCTTGGATGACGAAGCCTTATCATCTTTCCTCCAATTTGATTTGAATGCAGAAGTATAGGAGGAAAACTGACTTGTACGACCTCTCTTTTTCAGTTGCTTCTCAACCTTCAATGCAAGGTGAAGTAAGTCTTCTAGCTCCATATATGGCTGCAATTCAACCACATTAGAAATCTCTTTGTTCAAACCATTGAGAAATCTTGCCATTGTAGCCTCATTATCTTCCTCTACATTTGCTCTTATCATTGCTACCTCCATCTCCTTGTAGTATTCCTTAACACTCTTAGACCCTTGAGTGAGATTTTGAAGTCGATTATACAATTCTCTATAGTAGTAACTTGGTACAAATCTCTTGCGCATGATGGATTTCAGATCTCTCCACTCTTCAATGGACCTTTCCCTATTTCTCCTTCGCTTTTGGTTAGTATCATCCCACCAAGTAATAGCATAAGCTTCAAAAACAGCCACGGCAAGCTTCAACTTCTTGGATTCAGTGTAGTCATTGCAATCAAACACTAATTCAATCTTCGTTTCCCAATCCAAGTAAGCCTCAGGATCCATTCTTCCATAAAATGGGGGAATTTTCAGTTTGACCCCACTGTTGCTATTGTTATTGCTTCTTACCCTCGGTCTCACCTCTTCTTCCTCTCCATTGTCATCAAGCGATTCACTATTACTAAAGCCATCATCTAATTGAGCTCTTCTTGGAACTCGCCTAGTTTGCATGGTTGGATTAGGAGCATTAGGTAGCTGCCCCCTTGTGACTGAAACCTCCAGCCTCTCCATTCTATCAACCAACTCTCCATATTTTCTATCCATGGCTTGCAACAACTCGGTTAAGGCTTGGAATCGATCTATTTCACCTTGTGGATTTCTTGCTTGTCCACTCATTCTGCAAGACAAAGTTAGTAAAGCAAAAGAATAATTTCCTCACTTCACTCCTTCACGTGTTTCACTCAAGTAATGTTATCACTCAAGTTCGCTCGTGTTTCACACTTAATTTTATGGCTTTCTCTAGATGAGCTCACACTAAGCCTTTTTTCACTCTAATTCTCTTATTAAGAATAGTTGCAAAAATCAAAATTTATACAAACTTACTAAATACAATGAAAAGTAAAATAAAACTAATTTAGATAGGCGACAAATTGGGAAAGCACAACGACTAGGAAATATTTTTTTTAGAAATGATAAAGGAAATATTAAGAACAAAGAAAAAAAAAATCAGTACAGGAATAGGAAAATCAACCAAAAATTATGGAAAGATTAGGAAGTTTGTTTTGGAATGTAGGCTTGATTTGGTCAAACTCCTTAAAAGCAATCTGATTTTTCTTTTTATTCTCCTTATTTTCGTTTAACACCTGCCCCTTTTTTTTTTTTCTCTTGGCCAAATGCTTTGCTTTTCTCTCCGTTTTTATTATTTTTTAATTTTTTTTTTTACCTTCAAACACGTAGGAGTGACCAAACAAAAATAAATAGAAACAGACAGAAAAGAAACGAATAGACAAAGACTAAATCAACCGAATTGGAGATTGATACAACCCAAACTTGACTTGCTGTGAATTGAAAGGAAACCCTCTTCTCTTTTTTTTTTTTTTGATATGATAGACACAAAAACGAAAATAAATGGAATTGAAGCAAAACAGACTCAGAAACTAAAGAAACAAATGGACAAATTTGAAAGACGATATAACCTGATTTAGAGCCGTAGCTCTGATACCAAACTGATACAAACCCCGAGTATATTAAACTTGAGACCCAATATCTTTACGCATGGAAGCAACTTCTTGGAAAGCTAAATCAGATTCACCCAAGTCTGTAACCCAATTTCAACTTGTGAAATAGAACCTTAGAATAAATACCCTCAAAGTAATTAGCTTTGATTGTAAGAACCTTGATTCAAGTAAGAATCAAAATAAGAGAAAACACTCTCAATTTAATTTCATTTAAGAAAAGTAATTGCTGCCTCCATGGGAACATGTGGCTGAATATATAAGAGTACAGGAGATAAGTAACCCTAATTGGAGTGTTTGGCCATAAAAATAAACTTATTCTAACTTAAAATAAAATAAACTGAATTTGAGCTTAATAATTAACATTAACAGCCCAAACACATACAAATTATAAATATATGTTTATAAATAAGACTAAAATAGATAATGGGCTTGAACAGCAACTTAGCCCAAACTGGCACATGGAATCCGAAACTTGCATCATGATGACGATTTGATTCGAACTGCAATTAAAAGAACTTGAACATGCTTGCTTAGCCTTGAGACATCATTCGAATATGGTCTTATACAAATTTGAGAAGTTGAATTCCGTAGAAACTTTAATCTTCAGGTTTTGCCTTCTTGTACTTGTGTCAATGTTACCAAGCTCTGATTATTGTCTTGAAGTCCAAGCTTGATATTTGACTCTTTCTTACACTCTTGAATTGTTGTAAGATCATCCCACAAACCTTGAATCATCCCATTCAATGCATCTTTGAATTTCTTCATTCTTGCTCTTGTAACGGGACCATTAGGTAGCTGAATTGGATCATTGCTCTTGTGTGCATCCGTATTTGCATCAGGAGCAAGCACAACTACTACAAACTCATGGAGATCAACTCCTAAACAGTAGGAATTTCCATTAATAAAGTCTAATTCCGAAGCTTTTAAGGATGCTAAACAAGTTGTGCCGCAAAAATAAGGTAACATTGAATCCACTGCTTTTAGAAATTGTGACATTAAATGTTATAATTGATGGAGGAAGTTACACCAACGTGACCAACACCGAATTAGTGGAGAAATTGTTGTTACCTACCATGAAATATCCACGACCATACCAGCTTCAATGGATAAATAATTGTAGAGAAATCAAGGTAACAAAACCAGTGTTAGTGGCATCTATATTGGCAAGTATTACAATGAGATCCTTTATGATGTGATTCCTATGCATGCACATCCTATTGGGCAACCTATATCACTTATATCATTGACTTCAAAACAAGTTCTCAAAGACCAATTAAAGATGCAAAAAGCGAGTGAAAAAAAAAAAAAGAAAACGAGAAAGGCAAAAATGCGAAAGAGAGTGAGAGGAAAAATGAGAGAGTTGCAACGTTGATGTGTGAGAGAAAGGAAAAATATAATTTTATTGCAAAAAAAAGTGAGATTAAGAGAGCTTTACTTTCACAACAGCCCCTGACGATTTTGCCGGATCCTTGCCAAGTAATGTTATGTTTCTTCGCAGCAATTCGAAGATGTCATTCTTGAAAAGGTATCCACTGGTTTACCTCCAATTCGAGGAATTGAACATCAAATTCATTTTATACCTGGTGCAACAATTCGAACCGACCATCTTATAGAAGAAATCTCGAGGAGACAAAGGAACTTTAACGACAAGTTAATGAGCTGATGGAGAAAGAGTATGTTAGAGAAAGCATGAGTTCTTGTGCGGTTTCGATGTTACTAGTGCCTAAGAAAGATGGGACATAAAGGATGTGTGTTGATTGCCGAGCTGTCAACAATATTACAGTAAAGTATTGACATCACATTACTCGATTAGATGATATGTTAGATGAATTGTATGAATCTTGTGTATTTTCTAAAATTGATCTTAAGAGTAGATACCATCAAATTAGGATGAAAGAAGGGGATGAGTGAAAAACTATATTTAAAACAAAATATGGTTTGTATGAATAGTTAGTTATGTTTTTTGGGTTAACTAATGCACCTAATACTTTTATGAGACTTATGAACCATGTTTTACGTGCTTTTATCGGCAAATTCATAGTAATCTATTTTGATAATATCTTGATTTATAGCAAAAACTTGAATGATTACATTGAACATTTAAAACTTATTTTAGAGGTTTTAAGGAAAGAAAAGCTATTTGCTAAATTTAAGAAATGTACATTTTGCACGGATAAGCTTGTATTTCTTGATTTTGTTGTAAGTGCTAAAGGGATTAAGGTCGATGAGGAGAAGGTGAAGGCAATTTAAGAATGGCCAACGCCTACTTCGACGAATCAAGTAAGAAGCTTTCATGGATTGGTCAATTTTTATCGGCGCTTGGTTCGAGATTTTAGTAGCATAACTACACCCTTAACCGAAGTCATCAAGAAAAATGTTCCGTTCAAGTGAGAAAAAGAGCAGAACTTAAGTGTCAATAAGTTCAAAATTATTACCCTAATTTACTAAGTTGTAAAGACACTGTCAGAGCAGTAATTTTAAAATTTAATCTGTATTCATTAAGGTAATATTTTAGAAAGTGCTTGATACAATTAGAAAGTTGAAGAAGTAAACTTTCTACAGAACTTTACAGTTTAGTATTTGAAGTTTTCTAAAGAAAGTTATGACAATTTCTTCATAATATATTCATTTTCAAGGCAGAATCTGGATGCACGGATTTTAAAGATTTCTTATCTTAAATTCAATGTGTTTTGTTTAATTTTTACATGATAGAAGGATTTGATGAGTTGTAATTCAAAGTCTTAGCAGTTTTAGTTTATTTTCAAAGATTTTTAAATGTTTATATTTCTTGTCAAAGTTAGATAATAGTTGTTAAGCTACTAATTGAAATTTCTAGTG
>CM040451.1:201451-263504 GCA_022749755.1 Azadirachta indica | reverse complement strand
AATTCGACCCATTTGGCATGTCGTTTGTTCAACTTACCTTGCCCTTTAATGAACTTCAAAGATTGATGGTCAGTATGAATAACAAATTCCTTAGGCTATAAGTAATGCTGCCAATTTTCCAAAACTCTAACCAAAGTATAAAGCTCTTTGTCGTAAGTAGGATAATTTAATGAGGCGCCATGGAGCTTTTCACTAAAGTAGGCAATTGGCCTTTTTTCCTGCATAAGAACGGCCCCAATGCCCAATCCTGATGCATCACATTCAAGTTCAAAAGTATTAGCAAAGTTAGGCAAAGCAAGAATGAGTGCCTTACAAAGCTTATCTTTCAATAAAGTAAATGCATGCTCTTGTTCTTTGTCTCACTTAAAAGTACAATTCTTTTTAATTACCTCTGTAAGGGGTGCTGCAACGGTGCGAAAATTTTTACAAATCGTCTATAAAAACTAGTCAATCCATGAAAACTTCTTACCTCACTTACCGATTTAGGAGTAGCCAATTTTTTATAGCACTTACCTTCTCTTCATCAACTTCAATGCCTTGAACACTTACCACGAAACCTAAAAACATAATTCGATCTAAACAAAAAGAACACTTTTTAAGGTTAGCATATAACTTTTCTTTCCTCAAATATCAAGTACAGCCCTTAAATGTTCTACATGTTCATTCGAATTTTTGGAATACACAAGGATATCATCAAAGTATACAACAATAAATTTTCTAATTAAAATTTTCAAAACATGGTTCATAAGCCTCATGAAAGTACTAGGTGCATTAGTTAAACCAAAAGGCATAACTAACCATTCATATAGACCATATTTTGTTTTGAATGTAGTTTTTCACTAATCACCCTCTCTCATGTGAATTTGATGATATCCACTTTTCAAATCAATTTTGCTAAAGATAGTAGAACCATATAATTTATCAAGCATATCATCTAGCCTAGGAATAAGATGGCGATACTTTACCGTAATGTTATTAATTGCATGACAATCAACACAAATATGCCAAGAGCCATTTTTCTTAAGTACCAATAGAATAGGAACAGCACATGGACTCATACTTTCTCTAACATATCCCTTGGTTAACAACTCTTCAACTTGCCTTTAAAGCTCCTTTGTCTCCTCGGGATTACTCCTATAGGCTGGTTTATTTGGAATTGAAGCTCCAGGAATGAAATCGATCTGATGCTCGATACCTCTAATGGGCGGCAATTCATTGGGTACCTCATCGGGAAAAACATCTTCATAAGCCTGTAAAAGAGAAACAAATGCAGTAGGCAAAGAAGTATTAAAGTCATTAGTGTTTAAGTAAAGTTCCTTGTACATAAGTACAAGTATACTTTTGTTGAAAAACCAAGCCGCCCTAATATCACTCCTTTTTGCATAAAAGCTCACTTGTTTCTTTTTACACTTAATTGTTTCTTTTTCCTCCACTCTTTTTCCCTCATTTGAATTCTGCCCCTCTCTATTTGAACTCACTTTTTTTCTTTCTCATTATTTTTGCCACTCTTTTCTTTTGAAAACTCACCCTCCTTTGTTACATCTTCACTCACTCTTTTCTTCTCACTCTTGTTTTCTCTCTGACTTAGCATTCTTCTAAGCTCACCTTCATAAACTTCTTTAGGTGAAAGTGGTACAAGAGTAATTTTCTTCCCATCCTTCTCAAAAGTATAATGATTTGTAAAACCATTATGTAACACCTTTCTGTCAAATTGCCAAGGGCGTCCCAACAAGAGATGACCAGCATGCATGGGCACTACATCAAACAACAACTCATCTCTATACTTGCCTATTTTGAATGCAACAAGAACTTGCTTTGTCACCCTAACTTTCCCACAATTATTAAGCCACTTCAACTTGTAAGGATGTGGATGTTTTAAAGTAGGTAACCCCAACTTTTCTACAAGAGTAGTACTAGCAACATTAGTTACACTGCCACCATCAATTATCACATCACAAATCCTATCCTTTACAAGACACCTAGTATGGAAGAGATTCTCTCTTTGATCACATTCTTCCTGTTGGACTTGCATATTCAAAACTCTTCTTGATACAAGAGCCTTACCACTTTTAGCCATAGTAAATTGCTCATCCCCTTCTTCATCACTTGCATCTTTAAGAGGTGGCATCGTCTCTTATTCATTCTCCTCTTCACTGGCCGAATAGTACTCTCTCTCAAGCATGAATATGGTTCTTTGATTTGAGCAATCCCGCTTGTAATGTCTTACACCTTGACATTTAAAACATTTAATATTTCTGGTGTTAGTAATAAAATCAAGCTTACCCTTATCTTTGCCTGGGTTGGATGTTTTGGGAACTCTTTGGATTCGATTTTAGGCTTGCGTGATGAAGCCTTATCATCTTTCCTCCAATTTGATTTGAATAAAGAAGTATAGGAGGAAAACTGACTTGTACGACCTCTCTTTTTCAGTTGTTTCTCAACCTTCAATGTAAGGTGAAGCAAGTCTTCTAGCTTCATATATGGCTGCAATTTAACCACATTAGAAATCTCCTTGTTCAAACCATTGAGGAATCTTGCCATTGTAGCTTCATTATCTTCCTCTAATTTGCTCTTATCATTGCTACCTTCATCTCCTTGTAGTATTCCTCAACACTCTTAGACCCTTCAGTGAGATTTTGAAGTCGATTATACAATTCTCTATAGTAGTAGCTTGGTAGAAAATCTCTTGCGCATGATAGATTTTAGATCTCTCCACTCTTCAATGGGCCTTTCCCTATTTCTCCTTCACTTTTGCTTAGTATCATCCTACCAAGTAATAGCATAAGCTTCAAAAATAGCCACGACAAGCTTCAACTTCTTGGATTCAGTGTAGTCATTGCAATCAAACACTAATTCAATCTTCGTTTCCCAATCCAAGTATGTCTCAGAATCCATTCTTCCATAAAATGGTGGAATTTTCAGTTTGACCCCACTGTTGTTATTGTTATTGTTTCTTGCCCTCGGTCTCACCTCTTCTTCCTCTCCATTGTCATCAAGCGATTCACTATCATTAATGCCATCATCTAATTGAGCTCTTCTTGGAACTCGCCTAGTTTGCATGGTTGGATTAAGAGCATTAGGTGGCTGCCCCATTGTGGCTGAAACCTTCAGCCTCTCCATTCTATCAACCAACTCTCCATATTTTCTATCCATGACTTGCAACAACTCGGTTAAGGCTTGGAATCGATCTATCTTACCTTGTGGATTTCCTGCTTGTCCACTCATCCTGCAAGACAAAGTTAGTAAAGCAAAAGAATAATTTCCTCACTTCACTCCCTCACGTGTTTCACTCAAGTAATGTTATCACTCAAGTTTGCTCGTGTTTCACACTTAATTTATGACTTTTGTCTAGATGAGCTCACACTAAGCCTTTTTTCACTCTAATTCTCTTATTAAGATTAGTTGTAAAAATCAAAATTCTAAATACAATGAAAAGTAAAATAAAACTAATTTAGATAGGCAACAAATTGAGAAAGCACAAGGACTAGAAAATAGATTTTAGAAATGATAAAGGAAATATTAAGAACAAAGAAAAAAAAATTTAGTACAGGAATATAAAAGTCAACCAAAAATTATGGAAAGATTAGGAAGCAAATCCTAACTTGTTTTGGAATGTAAGCTTGATTTGGTCAAACTCTTTGAAGCAATTTGATTTTTCTTTTTATTCTCTTTATTTTCGTTCAACACCTGCCCCCACCCCCTTCGTTCAAACAACACACCCCCCCCCCCCCCCCTGCCCCCCCCCCCCCCCCCCCAACCCCCCCCCCCCCCCCCCCCCCCCCCCCCCCCCCCCCCCCCCCCCCCCCCCCCCCCCCCCCCCCCCCCCCCCCCCCCCCCTTTTTTTTTTCTTCTCTTGGCCAAATGCTCTGCTTTTCTCTCCTTTTTTTTTAATTTTTTATTTTTACCTCCAAACACGTAGGAGTGAGCAAACAAAAATAAATAAAAAGAGACACAAAAGAAACGAATAGACAAAGACTAAATCAACCGAATTAGAGATTGATACAACCCAAACTTGACTTGCTGTGAATTGAAAGGAAACCCTCTTCTTCTTTTTTTTTTTTTGATATAATAGACACAAAAAATGAAAATAAATGGAATTAAAGTAAAACAGACTCATAAACTAAAGAAACAAATAGACAAATTTGAAAGACGATATAACCTGATTTAGAGCCATAGCTCTGATACCAAATTGATACGAACCCCGAGTATATTAAACTTGAGACCCAATATCTTTACGCATGGAAGTAACCTCTTGGAAAGTTAAATCAGATTCACCCAAGTCTGCAATCCAATTTCAACTTGTGAAATAGAAATTTAGAATAAATACCCTCAAAGTAATCAGCTTTGATTGTAAGAACCTTGATTCAAGTAAGAATCAAAACAAGAGAAAATATTCTCAATTTTATTTCATTCGAAAAAATAATTCATGCCTCCATGGGAGCATGTGGATGAATATATAAGGGTACAAGAGATAAGTAACCCTAAATGGAGTGTTTGGCCCCAAAATTAAACTTATTCCAACTTAAAATAAAATAAACTGAATTTGGGCTTAATAATTAGCGTTAACAGCCTAAACACATAATAAACTATAAATATATGTTTATAAATAAGATTAAAATAGATAATGGGCTTGAACAGCAACTTAGGCCAAACTGGCACATGGAATCTGAAACTTGTATCATGATGACGATTTGATTCGAACTGCAATTAAAAGACTTGAACGTGCTTGCTTAGCCTTGAGACATCATTCGAATATGGCCTTATACAAATTTGAGAAGTTGAATTCCGTAGAAGCTTTAATCTTCAGGTTTTGCCTTCATGTACTTGTGTCAATGTTACCAAGCTCTGATTATTATCTTGAAGTCCAAGCTTGATATTTGACTCTTTCTTACACTCTTAAATTGTTGCAAGATCATCCCACAAACCTTGAATCATTCCATTCAATGCATCTTTGAATTTCTTCATTCTTGCTCTTTTAACGGGATCATTAGGTAGCTAAATTGGATCATTGCTCTTGTGTGCATCCGTATTTGCATCAGAGGCATTCGCTGTTTTGTTGCATGGAATAAAATGATCCATTTTAGAAAACCTATCCACCACTACCATGACAGAATCTTTATTTCTTTGAGTTCTTGGTAACCCAACAATAAAATCTAGACTAACATCTTCCCATGGGGCGTTAGGCACTGGTAATGGAGTATACAAACCTGTATTTTGTCCAGGACTTTTTGCAATACGGCAGATCTTACACCTTTCCATATGCTTCATCACATGGCATCCCATCTTTGTCCAAAAAAACTTATCTTTCAAGAGAGCAAATGTTTTATCTCTACCAAAGTGACCTCCAACACAACTGTCATGAGTTTCCATGATAATAGACTCTCTTAAACAACACTGAGAAATGCACAAACAATTACCTTTAATGAGATAGCTCTCTTACCGCAAGAATTGCTTGTAAGGATAACTTTTACATTCTGCCTATATCTTGCTGAAGTCTGGATCACTTGCATATAATTCCTTCACGACTTCAAAAAACCTATGACTTTCACTTGCATTGAGGATAGCAAGGAAAGTTTTTGGCTAAGTGCATCAGTTACAACATTTTGAACTCCAATTTGTGCTTGACGGTGAAGTTGAAAGATTGAAGAATTTCAACCCATCCAGCATGTCTTCGATTTAGCTTTTATTGGCTGTTGATGAATTTTAATGTCTCATGATCTGAATAGAGAACAAATGGTTTTGAAAGAAGATATTGACTTCAATGAGCCAAAGAGCAACAGATTGCATACAACTCCTTATCGTAAGTAGAATATTTCTTGTGAGATTCATTTAGTTTCTCACTGAAGAATGCAATTGGTTTGTTTTCTTGGCTCAAAACACCACCAATTCCAATATTTGATGCATCACATTCAACTTCAAATGCTTGATTAAAATCTGGAAGTAAAAGAATGGGTGCTTGAGTTACCTTGCTTTTGATAGTGTTAAAGCTCCTTTGTGCTTCTTCTGTCCACTTGAAAGCTTCTCCCTTAAGACACTCAGTAATTGGAGCAACAATTATGCTAAATCGTTTAATAAAACGCTGATAAAAGGATGCAAGGCCATGAAAACTCCGAATGTCATGTAAAAATTTAGGCGTTGGCCAGTTGAGGATTGCTTCTACCTTGCTGGAATCCATCTTGATGCCTTCTTTAGATACAATATAGCCCAAAAAGACTAGGCTGTTAGTAAAGAATTCACACATCATCAAATTGGCATATAGCTTTTGTTGCCGTAGTGTGTCGAACACTTAACGGAGATGGTTGACATGTTGTTGTTCATCTTTCCTGTATATAAGAATATTATCAAAGTACACACAACAAATTTTTTGATGAAAGGCTTGAAAACATGATTCATCAATCGCATAAAATTGCTTAGAGCATTAGAGAGACAAAAGAGCATCACCATCCATTCATAAAGCCCATCTCCTATTTTAAAAGCAGTTTTCCATTCATCTCCAAGCTATATTCTGATTTGATGATAGCCACTCCAAAGATCAATCTTTGAGAAGATTTTAGTCCTATAAAGTTGGTCTAAAAGATCATCTAGGCATGGAATTGGAAAGCGATAATCAACTATTATCTTTTTTACCGCTCTACTATCAATGCACATATGCCACGATCCATCTTTCTTTGGTACTAAAAGTGCAGGAACAACATAAGGACTCTTACTTTCTTGAACCAATCCCTTCGCAATCAGCTCATCAACTTGGCTTTGTAACTCTTCATGCTCTTTTAGCTGCCTTGTTTGGTAGAATAGCTCCTGGTATAAGATCAATGCAATGTTGAATGTTCTCATCGGAGGAAATCCGGGTAAGATCTGCTCTGGAACAACATCATGAAACTCTTCAAGAACTTGCTTCATGATCTGTGGTGGTTCATTGCCATCTTCATTTTCCTCAAACACAACTAGAACATAAACTTCATTCCCCAAATTCAACTCCTTTCAACATTTCGATATGACAAGCAAATTGTTTCCCTCCCCTTTTATAGGTTTAGGAATATTTTCTATCTTTGACGGACCAAAAAACTATCTTTCTTCCCATCTTTAACAAAAGTATAAGTGTTTTTATACCCATCATGGATAATCTTTTTATCATACTACTAAGGTCTTCCCAAAAGTAAATGACAAGCATCCATGTGCATAACATCACACTAAACTTCATCCACATATTTTTTTTCAATTGAAAACGAAACAAGACAGTGTTTGTTTACCTTTATCTCACTGCCCTTTCGAAGCCAGAAAAGTTTGTATGGTTAAGGATATTGCTCAGTTTTGAGGCGCAACTTCTCCACCAGTTCAGTGGACACCACATTCTCAAAGCTGCCACCATCAATGATGACATTACAAACCTTACCATTAGAAGTACATCTTGTGTGAAAAATGTTCTTTCGCAACCAATCCTCTTCTTCAAATGCAACGTTCAAACTTTGCCGCATAACAAGGGATTCGCCATAATCAGCATATACAACATCATCTTCTTCTAATCTTTTGGAACTTCAGAGTCAAATTGTGGACCTCCCTTAATTTCTTCATCAGCATCTTCTTCAACAAGCGTGATAATTTTGCGATTAGGACATTCGGAAGCAATATGCCCAACACCTTGACATTTGAAGCATCGTCGAGAATTCGTGCTTGGTTGCTACTTAGAGCTAGTTCTCATATCATTCTTGGCAGGAATCTTGGTTGGTGATTTCACGTTAGAAGTATTTTTGGAAATGAAGGTATTCCCACGATTAGAAGTGATGTCACGGGATGAAAAACGAGTGCTACTCCCTCGTGCTTCTCTTTGTTGCTTCTCCACCTTTAGAGTCAGTCTACACACATCATTGTAACTCTAATAAGGCTGTAGTTGCACTATAATTCCAATTTCTACTCTTAATCCTTCAAATAACGGGCTATTGTTTGTTTTTTCCAGCTTAATAATATCACACTTCAACATAAGGTGATCAAATTCAACATTGCATTATTCCACAGACAGATCTTTTTGCTTGAAATTGTAAAGCTTCAAGAAAATATCTACTGATAATTATCTGATAAGTATTTTCGCTTGAGTTCTCTCTTCATCTTTTCCAAGTGACAATTTTACCTCTTCTTTCACGTACTCTTTGTCTTTTGAGATTTTTCCACCATAAAGATGCATATTTCTTCAACTTGAAGGCAACAAGTTTCACCTTCATATGCACAAGAACATCCTTGAATTCAAAGATTCGTTCAATGGTGTGGAGCCAATCAACAAATTCTTTCAGTTGCATTCTCCCTTCGAAATCTGGAATATTAACTTTCATATTGAAATTTTTTTCAAAATGAAAGTTTCGTAATTCTGTTGGGTGTGGGGGAGTGCTGCTAACATTTGACAAGCGACTTGGAACATGGTAAAAAGGATTTAAGCCCTCTTCTTCTTCATAAAGAGCTTCATGAACAGATTCTATATGCTGCTAACTTCTTTCTTGATTTTCAAATGCCTCTAACCATTGTTGAAGTTGTGGATTTGCCTCCTCATTTCTGCCATTAGAGCATCACGAGGATTAGCTTGTGTGTTTGAAGGACCTTCCTTAGATTGTTTTTTACGACGACGGGTAGCCATGGAACCTTGAGCTCTGATACCAAATTGATACCAAAAAATGGAGGTTTGTGTGGGGATTTAGGTTTTTACTAAATAAGGGTTGAAATGAGCCCTCTTTTTAAGATACACAACAAAAGAGATACAGATACACCACCTTAAGTTGCTGTCAAAAGTTGTAGAATTGAAAAGAACACTCACCACTCTATGAACTTCTCTACAAGAGATAAAGAGTATATAATACCAAAATTTTATTTAACTCAACTCAAAACAACTTGATTTTAATACTACATACTTGAAGCATTTATATAAGCTTTTATAAGAAAAGAAATGTCAAATGTTAGGCCAACAACTACTAGAAATTTCAATGGTTAGGTTAACAACTATACCTAACTTTGATAAAAGAATAAAAACATTTTAAATTCTTTGAAAATGAATCAAAATAGTTAAGACTTTAAATTACAACTCACGAAATCGTTCTTTCACATTAAACCCTTATCAATTAATTTTTAATCTATCAACCAAATTATTAATTAATTTTAATCTCTCATTTAAATTATCAATCAATTTTAATCCATCAACCAAATTTCCAACAAAGAAATTTCAATCTTCAACACTACTTCAATCCATCCAATTAAAACTCACTTTGAATCCTATACCAATTTCATTCCATAATTCCTTCGATTCACACAATACTCTAATTTAATTCCAAATCAATCACTATTTATTTAGCAATTTAGTAAAGAAAAGAAGAAATAAAGGAGGAAGCAGACCAAAAAGAGGGAAAAAAACATAAAGAACAAGAATACTTAGAGAAAGAAAAAAGAAAAAACAGAAAAGAAGAAGAAGATGATGATGATGGAAATAAGAAGAAGGAATGAAAGAAGAAAAGAAAGAAGAAGATGGAAATAACAAATAGAAGAAAAGAAAGAAGAAGAGGAAGATGGAGAAGAAGGAGAAGAAGAAGTAGGCGGCAGCTGCAGGAGAAAAAGAAGATAGAGTTTACGATTTCTTCTTTTTTTTATTATATAATCATTTTTATTAAATTAATTCAATTTTTATATTTATTTAAATCATAATAACCATTTTACCCTCAAATATATAAAATAATTATGTTTTATATTTTTTAATTTTAATTTGAAGTTGTAATAACTATTATATTCTTTTTTGTTATAATAAAGATGGAGAATTTTAAAGGAGAGGGTGTCATTGACAAATATCTTCGATTTGGGCACTTACTTGACATTTATTTTTAAAATCAAGTATTCTGCTGTCATTCTACCTTAATTATATTATATTATATTAATGAATTTCAGTATTATAAAGTTAAAATTATATTTATTAAATTAAAAAAAAGGAATATTGATATGTAAATAAGTGTTGTTATAGTCTCAAATTTAAAATAAAAAATAAAAATGAAAACCCAAAAGTCAGATTGAGTCGATCGGTCAAACTTCAATCCGATATAGTCTTAAAAATTAAAAACTCAAAATTTTTTAATTCAGTCTAATTTTCAAAAAACCTAAACCGAACCAACCCGTGCTCGCCTCTAATACTTGTAATTATTAATAAATCACAAGATCTAAATTATGAGTCTATAGCATATATACTAACAAACTAGTCACAGTACCAATCCAAAGGAATAGAATAATTTTAAGGATAAGTTGCAATTACTATAAAACTAAATCAATATTGAAGAAATTTGTTTGCAGCGATATTCAATATAACCATTTGCGACCTGATAGATCTAAAGCTATGGAAGGTGTTTTCTAAGTCTAAAAATAACTAGATTAACATTTATGGATGCAAGGAAGACAATAAGATACTAGAATAATATTCAAGATTAATTTTCATGACAAAAGACAGCCAAAAAGTAAGAATCAGTAATGTTACCGGGAAGAAATAGACACAAGTGCAAGAGGCATGAACAATAGCCAAGCCTTCAAGATTATCGACATTTTCTCTATTTCTCTACCTAATTTGAACGAGAAATTATGTCCCTTTTTATACTATGTGATGTGTAATCATAATGGAACATAATTATCTCCATGTAATCTTATTTTAATATTTCATATTCTTAAGATAAATTTTTATCTAAAAGTTAAATTAGTGTAATATACCCCTAATGAAAAGAGCTGTTTAAAAGAATTGTTCTTACAATAAAATACATTGTCACTAATCCCACGTAACTAGAACACATATTCAAATTATTCTTAATTATAATTAAATACTTATTTTAAGTAATCGTAAATTAATTAAAATAAGGTTTTAGATTCTAAAAATGGACTCCAAGGTTTTGGGATTTTTTGTTCCCTATATATTAGTTAAATCACATAATGGATCATTTAGGTCTTTGGCCTAAACTTGGATCTACTTTTATGTTTTACATTGCAATCCACATTTTAAACTCCAAATGGTGGCTTGGGTTTACTTATACTTTTTACACATACCTAGATACAATATCATAGTTTTAACTTGGTTCAAACTCAGATTCAAGGTTGTTCATACGAGAATTTTGCACTGCCTCACACCAGGATTTTACATGTCGGATGCAACCTATGGCGGGAAGATAGCTTGCACCAGGTCTAAGTATGCACTCAACAAAAAGAGGTAGTCCAAAGATGATACACAAACCCACGCTCTAGAAAACCTTCAATGGTGATAAAACTTACGTTCCTTGCTCAACGAAAATGACTTCAACACCCTCTTCTTTTCAGTCTGTTTTAGGTCTCCAAACCTAAACTTCAACTTAATTGTCTGTAATCCTTCGAGAAACCTTAAAGATGTCAAAGTATACGCAATTTGCTTCTCACGTGGCCATTTCATTAAGCTCTCTTTGCCTCTATACTATTTCAAACTCATAACACCACCAAGCTGGTCTGCTCACTTCCTGTAAGACAAATCAATGCTCAGAAAGTACTTGCCTCTCCAACGACCCCTCTTTAATGCTTAAGTTAGTGTCTAATTGGAGAGGAAAAATAGGTGCAAGCTGATAAATCAATATTTGTTCTAATATTTTGTTATATTTATATCCTTTATTCAAGTATTTTATTTTAGAATTTTATTGCTTTAAGCTTCTTTTTATTACTTGTAGGAATTATTATAGAAAGCCCAAAAACAAACCCAAGATGCTAGAAGGCCCGTATTTATTGAATATAGTCCATATTTTTTAACATAACTTTATCTTCAATACTTGTATTTGTGTGATACAAAATAATTTGAAAACTAAATATAATGATTTACAACCTTACATTTAAAAAAAAAAAGTAAATGTTGAAGAGAACTAGAAAGAAGACAACTGAAAGATAGACTTTCCTTGACATGTGGGAGTGAATTTTGAATAAATTATTGACAAAATGAGTAAAAGGGATGGCTTTAGAGGTGCTACTGGGTAGAGAACGAATTGGGGAAGGATTTGATGAATAAGAGGGTTTTCTAAAGAGTGAGTTTTCCATTAGAGGGAGAGGATTGCTGGATTGAAGAGGAAGACATTCTTACTGGACAGAATTATCTTCTTCTTCAAAACTTAGTGGTAAACCTTCAAAAAGGGAAGCTTTCTTTAAGTTTTTTTTTATTTTTTCAAATATGTTTAGAAGTTTTGTAATTAGATTAATAGATTTGAATTTAAGAATGGAAGTATAAACATATTTTGAGAGTTTGGCTTTACTATTGAATTGGTATTAAATATTTTGTGAAATGTGATTAATCGGAGGTTGAGATTATTTTTTGTTTATGGATCTGTATAATTTTGATTATTTGTTGTGGATTTGCTATCTATTATTTATAATTGAAATGAATTTGAAAATTAAGGTGTTAGAAACATCATCTTATCTTAATTAAGCTCTTTTGAACAATTATTTAAATTAAATCCATTGAATTGGTTTGATTTAAATGGTTAAATGAATTCCTTGTAATAATACAATTAATTAAGTAGAAGCTTCATATCAAGGATATAATTAATTAATTGTAATTGAGAATTACTATGATCATTGAAATTCTCTAGTTTTAGTGGAAAAATTAATAATCAAAATTACACAATGATTATTTAATTCACCTAATATTTCAATACCAAATTAGATAGCCAAATCCCATATAATTTCATTGAATTCAACAGAATTTTATAAATTTCAAGTTTTTGTAATTTAGCTATTTAATCACTTCAATTGAAATAATATGAAATTGTCATTTGATTACATTACAGTATTTCAATTTTATGTTTGCTTAAATTAGTAATTAACAGGAAACAATAAGGATTTAAACCATTATAATTCCACGAGAGATTGACTTCGAAGTGAATTTATCTTCAACTATTAACAATTCGTGCACTTGCGAGCATTTAAAATTTGCACATCAAATTTTTGGCGCCGTTGTCTATGAATTGGTGTTTAAATTCTATAGTTGTTTTCTTTGTTGCTATTTTTTTTTATTTGTTTTGAGTGTTTTATATGTTCTTATTTCATTTGTTGTAAGTGTTTCATTTATTGCTATTTTATTTTGTTTCTTTGTAGCTTAATTTCTTTTTTTTTTTTTTCTTTTATTAGGTACATGCTGATGTGCAAATTTTAAATGCTTGCAAGTGCACGAATCATTAATAACTAACGATAAGTTCACTCGAGGTCAATATCTTGTAGAATTGTAATGGTTTAAATCCTTATTGTTTCCTATTAATTACTAATTTAAGCAAACATAAAATCGTAAATACTCTAATGCAATTAAATGACAATTTCAATTGAAATATAAGGTGAATTAAACAACCATTATGTATTTTGGATTATTGATTTTTCTACTAAAGCTAAAGAATTCCAATAATCATGGCAATTTTCACTTACAATTAATTAAATATATCTTTGATATGAGGCTTCTACTTAATTAATTGTATTGTTACAAGGAATTCATTTAACCATTTAAATTAAACCAATTCAATGGATTCAATTTAAATATTTATTCAAAAGAGCTTAATTAAGGTAAGATGATGTTTCTAACACCTTAATTCTCAAATTAATTTCAATCACAAATAATAGATAGCAAATTTACAACAAGTAATCAAAATTATACAAATCAATGAATTCATAATCTCAACCTTCAAATTAATCACATTTCATAACATATTCAATTTCATTTCAATAGCAAAGTTAAACTCCCAAAATATGTTTACACTTCCATTCTTAAATCCAAATCTACGAATGTAATTACAAAAGTTCTAAACATATTTGAAAAATAAACAAATTAAAAGAAAGCTTCCCTTTTTTAAGGTTCACCACCAAGTTTTTGAAGAAGATGATAATTCTGTCCAGCAAGAATGTCCTCTTTAATCTAGCAATCCTCCCCCTTCAAAGGAAAACTCACTCTTTAGAAAACCCTATTATTCATCAAATTCTTCCCGCATTTGTTCTTAGCCCAATAGCCTATCTAAAAGTCATCTCTCTTTACTCAGTTTGTCAATAACTTATTCAAAATTCACTCCCACATGTCAAGGAAAGTTTGTCTCCCAATTGTCTTCTTTTCAGCTGGAGTTTTGACCCTTAAAACTTCAATATTTGCTTTCCTTTTAAAATGTAGGGTTGTAAATTATTATATCTAGTTTTCAAATTATTTTGTATCACCTAAATACGAGTATTGAGGACAAAATTATGTTATAAAATACGAACTATGTTCAGCAAAAACGGGCCTTATAGCATCTTGGGTTTGTTTTTGAGCTTTCTACAATAATTCCTACAAGTAATAAAAAGAAGTTTAAAGCAATAAAATTCTAAGATAAAATACATGAATAAAAAATATAAACATAACAAAATATTAGGACAAATATTGATTTATCACATGCACGGTAACAATTCCCTAAGCGGAGGTCTTGGAGAGAAAAGGGATAATATCCTAGGAATAAAGGAGAACTTAAGATAACTAGTTGAAAAACATCAATTACTTATTGAACAAGAAAAAAAAATTGTTGAGGAAACAGCAAGCATGGAGCCCAAAAAAACAACAGAAGCCCTTTGATTTTCATTAGGGATTTTTATGTGACAGTGCAAACTTTTCCTTTGCAAGGATTAATCGAGGATCAACCTAGAATGAGGTATTGTCCCTATATGCTAAAAGATAGAGCTAAAGCTTGGCTGATGACTTTTCCACCAAGATCTTTAACTACATGGGAAGCGGTTTACAACAAATTCATGGGAAAATTCTACTCTCACCAAAAGATTACTGAGTTAAGGACTAAAATTGCTACTTTTTCTCAAATAGAGGGAGAGCCTTTCCATGAAGCATGAGATAGATTCAAGATGCTTCTTATCCAATGTCCTCACCATCATTTTCTGCTGTAGCTACAAACCAATTTTTCTATGATGGATTGACACAACAATGTTAATACATGGTTGATAATGCCGCCGGTGGAGCCATGGCAGAAGAGATACATGAGTTATATGAAATTTTGGGTGCTAATTCGCAGCAAAAGAGTGCAAGAGAAAGGAGAGTTGGGGTTCATGATTTAAGATCCAACAATGAAATGGCAATGCAACTTGCTGAATTGACTAAAAAGTCAAACTCCTTATGACTAATAACCAGCCAACTCATAAGGTATGTGGAATTTATGGGCATAATGCTAACACTCGTTCTTTGTCTTGTGATTCTTACATACGTTGTGAACAAGAACAAGCTAATTTGATAGAGTCTTACCAACCTAAGCCAAGACATGATCCTTTTGCAAACACATATAATCCAGGTTGGAGAAATCATCCAAATTACTCTTGGAAGACTAATAATAATCCATCATATGCTTAAAACTCAAGGCCAAATCAACATCAAATCCAAGCCATGCCACCTAAACAACCTAGAAGAGCAACAATGGAGAGAGCTTGAACACCTTCATTCAAGTCAATAAAGAAAACCATGAGAGACATAGTCAAAGGTTGGATTCCTGATAAGCATCTATAAAGAGGGTAGAAATGCAAGTTGGGCAACTTGCAGAACACATGTAAGGACATCAAAAAGGAAAACTACCTAACCAACTCGAGCAAGCAAAAGCTATTACAGTCTTACGAAGTGGTAAAATTATTAACAAATATTTTGATTATGAAAATTCTAATGATTTACCACTTGATGCAGAAAATAGGGAGTAAGAAGTTTCCAAAGAATAACAAGCTAAAGATCTTCGACCTTCTAAGCATTCCAAGAAGAGCAAAGAGAAGGTGATACAAATCCTGAGCATATTAAACTTGAGACCCAATATCTTTACGCATGGAAGCAATTTCTTGGAAAGTTAAATCAAATTTACTCGAGTCTGCAACCCAATTTCAACTTGTGAAATAGAGTTTTAGAATAAAATACTCTCAAAGTAATTAGCTTTGATTGTAAGAATCTTGATTCAAGCAAGAATCAAAACAAGAGAAACACTCTCAATTTTATTTCATTCAAAGATTAATGATCTTTCTATGGGAGCATATGGCTGAATATATAAGGATATAAGAAATAAGTAACCCTAAATGGAGTATTTGGCTACAAGACTATACTTATTCTAATTTAAATTAAAACAAATTGAATTTGGGCTTAATAATTAACATTAACAGCACAAACACATAACAAACTAAATAATATATGCTTATAAATAATACTAAAATAGATAATGGGCTTGAGTAGCAACTTAGCCCAAATGACACATGGAATCTGAAACTTTCATCATGATGAAGATCTTATTCGAATTGCAAATAAAAGACTTGAACATGCTTGCTTAGCCTTGAGACATCATTTGAATATGGTCTTGTACAGATTTGAGAATTCGAATTCCATAGAAGCTTTAATTTTCAAGTTTTGCCTTCTTGTACTTGTGTCAATGTTACCAAGCTCTGATTATTGTCTTGAAGTCCAAATTTGATATTTGACTCTTGCACTCTTGAATTGTTGTAAGATCATCTCATAAGCCTTGAATCATCCAATTCAATGCATCCTTGAATTTCTTCATTCTTACTTTTGTAACGGGACCACTAAATAGCTGAATTGGATCATTGCTCTTGTGTGCATCCATATTTGCATAAGAAGAATTTAGCTTCTACTCCATCGCTCTACAAGGGAACTAAGCATTATAGGCCTCCAATTCCTTATCCGCATCGTTTAAGAAAAAATAAGCAAGATAAACAATTTTCTGATATTTTTGAGATGTTTTCTAAGGTTGATATTAACTTATCTCTTTTGGATGTTATTAGAAATATACTATCATATGCAAAATTTTTCAAGGAACTCAACACCAAAAAGAGAATATATGAGAAGAATGAGAAAGTCATGGTCTCAGAAGTTGCTAGTGCAGTGTTTCAACAAAATAGGAGGTTATCGATGACGGTCTTGGGAGAAACTGTTGAATTTAAAGTGTTTGATTCTTTATCAATTCCTTCTATTTCTACTAAAGATGAGTGCTATTTTATTGATTGTATAAACTCACTTGTTTATATCAGGAAGAAATGAAGGATAAGCTTGAAGTTGCACTTATTGATGAGAGAGTAGAAGAAACACTTGAAGAAGAGACTAAGGGATATCATTAGATGCTAGATAAAGCCAAACCAATTTTATAAAATCCTAGCAAACCCTTAGAGCTACCAAAATTCTTACCAAGGGCAGAAATCACTTCACCTAAAATTGAGATTAAAGAATTGCCTAAACATCTTAAATACATATTTTTAGGAGAGGGGGATACATACCCTATAATCATTTCATCTACTTTGACCCAAACCTAAGAAGAGAGAGTTGTAAGAGAGCTTAGTCGACTTAAGAAAGCTATAGGATGGAGTATAAGTGATATTAAAGGCATTAGTCCTATAATGTGCATGCATAAAATTATTTTAGAAGATAATGCCAAACCTGCGAGAGAAGCCCAAAGGGGATTAAATCCTAATTTGCAAGAGGTAGTTAAGAAAGAGGTTTTAAAACTCTTAAATGCAGGAGTCATCTACCCAATTTTTGATAGTAAATGGGTTAGTTCAGTTCATATTATGCCAAAAATCAGGCATTACAGTGGTGAGGAATGAAAATAATGAGTTGGTACTGATTAAAATGACTACCGGGTAGAGAATGTGCATTGATTATAGAAAGTTGAATTCAACTACAAAGAAAGATCATTTTTCCACTTTTATTTATTAATATGATATTGGAAAGATTGGCAGGGCATGATTTTTATTGTTTTCTTGATGGTCTTTTAGGTTATTATCAAGTGTCGATTGCACTAGAGGATCAAGAGAAGACAACATTCACTCGCCCATTTAGAACATTTGCCCTTAGGAGGATGCCATTCGCTTTATGCAACGCTCCTACAACATTCTAAAGATGCATGATGTCAATTTTTTTGGATATGGTGGTGATGCAAATACAGATGCACACAAGAGTAATGATCCAATTTAGCTACCTAGTGGTTCCATTACCAGAGCAAGAATGAAGAAATTCAAGGATGCATTGAATGAGATGATTCAAGGCTTGTGGGATGATCTTACAACAATTCAGGAGTGCAAGAAAGAGTCAAATATCAAACTTGGACTTCAAGAAAATAATCGGAGCTTGGTAACATTGACACAAGTACAAGAAAGCAAAACTTGAAGATTAAAGCTTTTGTAGAATTCGAATTCTCAAATTTGTACAAGGCCATATTCGAATGATGTCTCAAGGCTAAGCAAGCATGTTCAAGTTTTTTATTTGCAATTTGAATCAGATCTTTATCGTGATAAAAGTTTTGGATTCCATGCGCTATTTGGACTAAGTTGCTGCTTAAGCCCATTATCTATTTTAGTATTATTTATAAACATATATTATTTAATTTGTTATGTGTTTAGGCTATTAATATTAATTATTAAGTTCAAATTTAGTTTTTTTTAATTTAAATTAGAATAAGTATAGTCTTGTGGCCAAACACTCCATTTAGGGTTACTTATTTCTTGTATCCCTATATATTCAGCCACATGCTCCTATAGAAAAATCATTAATCTTTGAATGAAATAAAATTGAGAATGTTTCTCTTGTTTTGATTCTTATTTGAATCAAGATTCTTACAATCAAAGCTAATTACTTTAAGGGTATTTTATTCTAAGATTCTATTTCACAAGTTGAAATTGGGTTGCAGACTTAGGTAAATCTGATTTATTTTTTCAAGAGATTGCTTCCATGCGTAAAGATATTGGGTCTCAAGTTTAATATACTCAGGGTTTGTATCAGTTTGGTATCAGAGCTATGATAAATCAATATTTGTCCTGGTATTTTATTATGTTTATGTCATTTATTTATGTATTTTATCTTAGAATTTTATTACTTTTAGTTTCTTTTTATTACTTGTAGGAATTATTGTAAAAAGCCCAAAAACAAACCCAAGATGCTGGACGGCCTGTGTTTACTGAACATAATCCATATTTTCTAGCATAACTTTGTTCTCAATACTTGTATTTGGGTGATACAAAATAATTTGAAAACTAGACATGATGATTTACAACCCTACATTTAAAAAAAAAAAAGTAAATGTGGGAGTGAATTTTGAATAAGTTGTTGAAAAAATGAGTAAAAGGGATGACTTTGGAGGTGCTGCTGAGGAGAGAACGAATTGGGGAAAAATTTGATAAATAAGAGGGTTTTTTAAAGGGTGAATTTTTCATTGGAAGGGGAGGATTGCTAGATTGAAGACAAGGACATGTTTGCTGGGCAGAATTATCATCTTCTTCAAAACTTGGTGGTGAACTTTTTAAAAGAGAAGCTTTCTTTAAGTTTGTTTATTTTCTCTTATATGTTTAGAACTTTTGTAATTAGATTCATAGATTTGAATTTAAGAATAGAAGTGTAAACATATTTTGGGAGTTTGGCTTTGCTATTAAAATGGTATTAAATATTTTGTGAAATATGATTAATTACAAGGTTAAGATTATTTTTTGTTCATTAATTTGTATAATTTAATTATTTGTTGTGAATTTGCTATCTATTATTTGTGATTGAAATTAATTTGAGAATTAAGGTGTTAGAGAAACATCATCTTACCTTAATTAAGCTCTTTTGAATAAGTATTTAAATTGAATACATTGAGTTGGTTTGATTTAAATGGTTAAATGATTTACTTGTAACAATACAATTAATTAAGTAGAAGCCTTATATCAAGGATATATTTAATTAACTGTAAGTGAGAATTATCATGATCATTGGAATTCTCTAACTTTAGTAGAAAAACTAATAATCTAAATTATATAATAGTTGTTTAATTCATCTTATATTTTAATACCAGATTAAATAACTAGTTAAACCCCATCTAATTTGACACGGGAGTGTCCGAATATCAAGAGCAGAACTTAAGTGCCAATATGTTCAAGAAGATTACCCGAATTTACTAAGTTATGAAGATACTGTCAGAGAGATAATTTTGGAATTAAAACTGTATTTACTGAAGTAATATTTCAGCATGAAGTTAGTGCCACTAGCAAGTTGAAGAAGTAAGCTTTCTATAAAATTTTACGGTTTAGCATTTGGAGTTCTCTAGAAAAAGTTATGATAACTTCTTTACAACATGTTCATTTTCAAAGCAGAATCAAGATGCACGGAATTCAAAGATTTTTTAGCTTAAATTCAATTTGTTTTGTTTAATTTCTAGATGATAGAAGGATTTGGTGAGTTGTAATTCAAAGTCTTAACTGTTTTGGTTATTTTCAAAGAATTTTAAATGTTTGTATTCATTTGTCAAAGTTAGGTAATGGTTGTTGGCATAATCATTAAAATTTCTGAGGGTTGTTGGCCTAATCTTTGACATTTCCTTTCTTGTAAGAGTCTATATAAAGGTTTTAAGCTTGTAGTATTAGAATCAAGTTGTTTTGAGTTGAGTTTAATTAAAATTTGTGTGTTTTATACTCTGTATCTCTTGAAAAATTTTTATAGAGTGGTGAGTATTATTTTGAGTTCTACAACCTTTGGTAGTAAATTAGGGTGGTGTTTCTGTATTCCATTTGTTGTAAACCTTAGGAAGAGAACTTGTTTCAATCCTTATTCAGTAAAAAACCTAAATCCCCACACAAACTCCCATTATCCGGTATCAATTTGGTATCAAAACTCAAGATTCCATGGCTACCCGTCATTGCCAAAAACAATCTAAGGAAGGTCCTTCAAACACACAAGCTGATCCTCGTGATGCTCTAGTGGCAGAAATCAGGAGGTAAATCCAGCAACTTCAATAACGATTGGTGGCATTTGAAAATCAAGAGAGAATTCAGCAGTATATAGAACTTGTACATGGAGCTCTCAGTTAAGAGGAAGAGGGTTTAAATCCTTTTCACCATGTTCTAAGTCGTTTGTCAAGTGGCAGCAGCACTCCCCCATGCCCAAGAGAATTACGAAACTTTCATTTTGAAAAAGATTTCAATATGAAAGTTGATATTCCAGATTTTGAAGGAAGGATGTAGCCGGAAGAATTTGTTGATTGGCTCTACACCATTGAATGAACTTTTGAGTTCAAGGATGTTCCTGAGTATATGAAGGTAAGCTTGTTGCCATCAAGCTAAAGAAGCATGCATCTTTATGGTGGGAAAATCTCAAGAGACAAAGAGTACGTGAAGGAAGAGGTAAAATTGTCATTTGGGAAAAGTTGAAGAGGGAACTCAAGCGAAAATACTTACCGAAAAATTATCGGCAAGATATTTTCTTAAAGTTTCACAACTTCAAGCAAAAAGATCTATCTATGGAAGAATATAATGCTGAATTTGATTACCTTATGTTGAAGTGTAATATTGTTGAGCCGGACGAACAAACAATTGCTCGTTATTTAGAAGGATTAAGATCAGAAATTGGAAATATAGTCCAATTGCAATCTTATTGGAGCTACAATGATGTGTGTAGATTAGCTCCAAAGGTGGAGAAGCATCAAAGAGAAGCACGAGGGAGTGGTACTCGTTTTTTAGCTCGTGACATCACTTCCAATCGTGGGAACAGCTCAATTTCCAGAAATAATTCTATTAGGAAATCAGCAACCAAGATTCCTTCAATGATGTGGGAACTAGCTCTAAGCAGCAACCAAGCACAAATTCTCGACGATGCTTCAAATGTCAAGGTGTTGGGCATATTACTTCTGAATGTCCTAATCACAAAATTATCACACTTGTTGAAGAAGATGCTGATGAAGAAATTGATAGAGGTCCACAATTTGATGCTGAAGTTCTAAAAGAAGTAGAAGAAGATGATGTTGTATATGCTGATTATGGGGAATTCCTTGTTATGCGGCGAAGTTTGAGCGTTGCATTTGAAGAAAAAGATTGGTTGTGAAAGAACATTTTTCATACAAGATGTACTTCTAATGGCAAGGTTTGTAACGTCATCATTGATGGTGGCAGCTTTGAGAA
Organism: Azadirachta indica; assembly: GCA_022749755.1. NCBI lineage: Eukaryota > Viridiplantae > Streptophyta > Magnoliopsida > Sapindales > Meliaceae > Azadirachta > Azadirachta indica. The sequence goes on along the minus strand of CM040451.1, from coordinate 241,577 downwards.
TGTGGTGTCTACTGAAATGGTTGGAGAAGTTATGCCTCAAAACTGAGCAACATCCTCAACCATACAAACTTTCTTGGCTTCGAAAGGGCAGTGAGATTAAGGTAAACAAACGTTGTCTTGTTTCTTTTTCAATTGGAAAAAATATATGGAAAATATATGGATGAAGTTTGGTGTGATGTTGTGCCCATGGATGCTTGTCATTTACTTTTGGGAAGACTTTGGCAATATGATAACAAGGTTATGCATGATGGGTATAAAAACACTTATACTTTTGTTAAAGATGGAAACAAAGATAGTTTTGGGTCCGTCGAAGATGGAAAATATTCCTAAACCTGTAAAAGGGGAGGGAAACAATTTGCTTGTCATATCGGAATGTCGAAAGGAGTTGAATTTAGGGAATGATGTTTATGTTCTAGTTGTCTTTGAGGAAAATGAGGATGGTAATGAACCACCGCAAATCATGAAGCAACTTCTTGAAGAGTTTCATGATGTTGTTCCAGAGGAGATCCCACCCGGACTTCCTCCGATGAGAGACATTCAACATTGCATTGATCTTGTACTAGGAGCTGTTCTACCAAACAAGGCGGCTTATCGAATGAGTCCAAAAGAACATGAAGAGTTACAAACACAAGTTGATGAGCTGATTGCAAAGGGATTGGTTCGAGAAAGTAAGAGTTCTTGTGCTGTTCCTGCACTTTTAGTATCAAAAAAAGATGGATTGTGGCATATGTATGTTGATAGTAGAGTGGTAAATAAGATAACAGTTGATTATCGCTTTCCAATTCCACGCCTAGATGATCTTTTCAACCAACTTCATGGGGCTAAAATCTTTTCAAAGATTGATATTTGGAGTGGCTATCATCAAATCAGAATGCGGCTTGGAGATGAATGGAAAACTGCTTTTAAAACTCGAAATGGGCTTTACGAATGGATGGTGATGCCCTTTGGTTTCTTTAATGCTCCAAGTACTTTTATGCAATTGATGAATCATGTTTTCAAGCCTTTCATCAGAAAATTTGTTGTTGTGTACTTTGATGATATTCTTGTATGCAGCAAGGATGAAGAACAACATGTCAACCATCTCTGTCAAGTGTTCGACACACTGCGACAACAAAAGCTATATGCTGATTTAAAGAAGTGTGAATTCTTTACTAACAGCATAGTCTTTTTAGGCTATGTTGTATCTAAAGAAGGCATCAAGATGAATTTCAGCAAGTTAGAAGCAATCCTCAATTGGCCAACGTCTAAGTCTTTGCATGATATTCGAAGTTTTCATGGCCTTGTATCATTTTATCGGAGTTTTATTAAAAGATTTAGCACAATTGTTGCTCCAGTTACTGAGTATATTAAGAGAGAAGCTTTCAAGTGGACAGAAGAAGCACAAAGGAGCTTTGACACTATCAAAACTAAGGTAACTCAAGCACCCATTCTTTCACTTCCAAATTTTAACCAAGTGTTCGAAGTTGAATGTAATGCATCAAATATTGGACTTGGTGGTGTTTTGAGCCAACGAAACAAACCAATTGCTTTCTTCAGTGAGAAACTAAATGAATCTCGCAAGAAATATTTTACTTACGATAAGGAATTGTATGCAATCTGTCGCTCTTTGGCTCATTGGAGTCAATATCTTCTTTCAAAACTATTTGTTCTCTATTCAAATCATGAGGCATTAAAATTCATCAATAGCCAATAAAAGCTAAATCGAAGACATGCTGGATGGGTTGAATTTCTTCAAGCTTTCAACTTCACCATCAAGCACAAATCTGGAGTTCAAAATGTTGTAGCTGATGCATTTAGCCAAAAACTTTCCTTGCTATCCTCAATGCAAGTGAAAGTCATAGGCTTTGAAGTCGTGAAGGAATTATATGCAAGTGATCCAGACTTCGGCAAGATATGGGCAGAATGTAAAAGTTATCCTTACAAGCAATTCTTGCGGTAAGAGGGCTATCTCATTAAAGGTAATTGTTTATGCATTCCTCAGTGTTCTTTAAGAGAGTCTATTATCATGGAAACTTATGACAGTTGTGTTGGAGGTCACTTTGGTAGAGATAAAACACTTGCTCTCTTGAAAGATAAGTTTTTTGGGCCAAAGATGGGATGCGATGTAGTGAAGCATGTGGAAAGGTGTAAGATCTGCCGTGTTGCAAAAAGTCCTGAACAAAATACGGGTTTGTATACTCCATTACCAGTACCTAACACTCCATGGGAAGATTTTTGTCCAGATTTTATTGTTGGGTTACCAAGAACTCAAAGAAATAAAGATTCTGTCATGATGGTGGTGGTGGATAGGTTTTCTAAAATGGCTCATTTTATTTCATGCAACAAAACAGCGGATGCCTCTAATGTGGCTGATTTGTATTTTAAAGAGGTAGCAAAGCTGCATGGTTTTTGAGTCACTTTTGGCGAACGCTATGGAGAAAACTTGGCACTAGTCTTAATTTTAGCTCTTCTCATTATCCTCGAACTGATGGTCAAATAAAAGTGACAAATCGGAGTTTAGGAAATCTCTTATGAAGTTATGTTGGTAAGAATATCAGACAATGGGATGTTATTTTGGCTCAAATTGAATTTGCCTATGATCGATCAACTAACCAATCTACTGGTCAAAGTTCTTTTGAGGTAGTTTATGGTAAAAATCCTATCAGCCCAATGGATTTAACTCCACTTCCAATTCATCAACATTTTAGTGGAGATGCTGAAGAAAGAGTTACGAGTATCAAAAAGCTTTATGAGCAAGTTCGTGACAGAATTTTGAAACAAAATAAGATGTATCGACTTTCTGCAAACAAACATCGCAAGCATGTCGAGTTCAAGGAAAGAGATTTGGTTTGGATACATCTTCGAAAAGCACGTTTTTCACCTGAAAAATATGTTAAACTCAAACCTAAAGCTGATGGACCATTTAAGATATTGCAAAAAATTGGAGAAAATGCTGATCGAGTCACCAAAAAGTTATTGGGTTTCATCTACATTCAACTTTTCGGATTTATCTCCATACTATGAGGATAACAACAATATAGACTCAAGAATGAGTCTTCTTCAACCGGGGGAGATTGACACAGGAGTGTCCGATTATCAAGAGCAGAACTTAAGTGACAATATGTTCAAGAAGATTACTCTAATTTACTAAATTATGAAGACACTGTTAGAGAGGTAATTTCGGAATTAAAACTGTATTTACTGAAGTAATATTTCAGCATGAAGTTAGTGCCACTAGCAAGTTGAAGAAGTAAGCTTTCTATAAAATTTTACGGTTTAGCATTTGGAGTTCTCTAGAAAAAGTTATGATAACTTCTTCACAACATGTTTATTTTCAAAGCAGAATCAAGATGCACGGAATTCAAAGATTTTTTAGCTTAAATTCAATTTGTTTTGTTTAATTTCTAGATGATAAAAGGATTTGGTGAGTTGTAATTCAAAGTCTTAACTGTTTTGGTTATTTTCAAAGAATTTTAAATGTTTGTATTCATTTGTCAAAGTTAGGTAATGGTTGTTGGCCTAATCATTGAAATTTCTGAGGGTTGTTGGCCTAATCTTTGACATTTCCTTTCTTGTAAGAGTCTATATAAAGGTTTTAAGCTTGTAGTATTGGAATCAAGTTGTTTTGAGTTGAGTTTAATTAAAATTTTTGTGTTTTATACTCTGTATCTCTTGAAAAATTTTCATAGAGTGGTGAGTATTATTTTGAGTTCTACAACCTTTGGCAGTAAATTAGGGTGGCGTTTCTGTATTCCATTTGTTGTAAACCTTAGGAAGAGAACTTGTTTCAATCCATATTTAGTAAAAAACCTAAATCCCCACACAAACCCTCATTATCAAGTATCATAATTTTATTGAATTCAACAGAATTTTATAAATTTTAAGTTCTTATAATTTATCTATTTAATCACTTCAATTGAAATAATTTGAAATTGTCATTTGATTGCATTAGAGTATTTATGATTTTATGTTTGCTTAAATTAATAATTAATAGGAAACAATAAGGATTTAAACCATTAAAATTTCATGAGAGATCGACCTCGTGTGAACTTATCGTTAACTATTAATGATTCGTGCACTTTCGAGCATTTAAAATTTGTACATCAAGTTTTTGGCGCCGTTGCCGGAGAATTTGTGTTTAAATTCTATATTTGTTTTCTTTGGTGCTATTTTTTTTTTTGGTTTGTTTTGAGTGTTTCATTTGTTGTGAGTGTTTCATTTATTGCTATTTTATTTTGTTTCTTTGTAACTTAAATTTTTTTTTCTTTCATTAGGTACATGCACGGTGACAATTCTCTAAGTGGAGATTTTGGGGAGAAAAGGGATAAGATTCTAAAAATAAGGGAGAACTTGAGACAACTAGTTGAAGAATATCAATTATGTACTGAACACGAAGAAGAAATTGTTGAGGAAATAGTAAGCATGGAGCCCCAAACAACGAAAGTAGCCAAAAGACAAAGGGTGATGAAGGAGTATGCAAGGCCAATCGTTAGTACTTCTACATCTTGCAGACAATTGGAGGATGTTGCATGAAATTATAAGATAAAAAACATATATTATTCTATGTTGCCCTCTTTTTGTGGAATTCTTAACGAAAACCTTTTGATTTTCATTGGGGACTTTATGTGACAGTGCAAACTTTTTCTTTGCAAGGATTAATCGAGGATCAACTTAGAATGAGGTGTTTTCTCTATATGTTGAAAGATAGAGCTAAAAGACCATCTGTAACTACATGGGAAGCGGTTTACAACAAATTTATGGCAAATTCTATTCTTACTAAAAGACCACCTAGTTAAGGACTAAAATTGCTACTTTTTCTCAAATGGAGGGAGAGCCTTTCCATGAAGCATGGGATAGATTCAAGATGCTTCTTATCCAATGTCCTCACCATCATTTTTTGCTGCAGCTACAAAACCAATTTTTTTATGATGGATTGACGCAACAATGTCAATACACGGTTGATAATGCCGCCGGTGGAGCCATGGAAGAAAAGACCGCAGAAGAGGCATATGAGCTATATGAAATGTTGGGTGCTAATTCGCAACAAAAGAGTGCAAGAGGAAGGAGAGTTGGGGTGTATGATTTAAGCTCCAACAATAAAATGACAATGCAACTTACTGAATTGACTAAGCAAGTCAAACTCCTTACAACCAATAATCAGCCAACTCATAAGGTATGTGGAATTTGTGGTATTTATGGGCATAAGGCTAACACTTGTTCTTTGTCTTGTGATTCTTACATAGGTGGTGAACAAGAACAAGCTAATTTGATGTAGTCTTACCAACTTAGGCCAAGACATGATTCTTTTGCAAACATGTATAACTCAGGTTGAAGAAATCATCCAAATTTCTCTTGGAAGACTAATAACAATCCAACATACGCTCAAAACTCAAGGCCAATTCAACATCAAATCCAAGCAATACCTCCTGAACAACCTAGAAGACCAACATTGGAGGAGAGCTTGAACACCTTTATTCAAGTCAATAAAAAAAACCATGAGAGACATAGTCAAAGGTTGGATTCCTTAGAAGCATCTATGAAGAGGGTAGAAATGCAAGTTGGGCAACTTGCAGAACACATGCAAGGACATCAAAAAGAAAAGCTACCTAGCCAACCCAAGTAAACAAAAGTTGTTGCAGTCTTGCGAAGTGGTAAAATTATTAACAAACATTTTGATAATGAAAATTCTAATGATTTACCACTTGATGCAGAAAATGGGGAGAAAGAAGTTTCCAAAGAAGAACAAGCTAAAGATCCGTAACCTTCTAAGCATTCCGAAAAGAGCGAAGAGAATGATTTAGCTTCTACTCTATCGCTCCATAAGGCGATCGAGCCTTATAGGCCTCCAATTTTTTATCCGCACCATTTAAAAGAAAATAAGCATGATAAACAATTTTTTGAGATTTTTGAGATCCTTTTAAGGTTGATATTGGTTTGCTGTCGCGGGCAATTAAAAGTAAAATCTAAACTCTTAAACAAGATACATGTAGTGGTGCGAGTAAGGATCGTTCCCATGGAGAGTATTTAACCTAATTTTATGGCTATGTGAACAAGCATTTGGGGGGGGGGGCGCCGGGGTTTAAATATAAGGAAAACAGTTTTAAGAAAACAATTAAGAAACAACTCAAATTTGAATATCAAAATCAATCAAAAGAATCAAACATGGTCTAAGTCAACATCTACCATCGGAATTTTACAACTGATCATCGATATTGGAATATATCAATTTACACTTTGAATTTCACTGTTGGAGATATTTTTCCTATCTCTTCTTAGTTGTAGTTAATTAGAAAATAAGCGATCTGATCAACCCTAATTACTAAATAACCCAAGAAAAGTTCTAAAGGTTTAATTTAGTAGCAGCTTTAAGAATTAGAAAGACCAATTAATCTAAACAACGCAAGCGCAAGCGGTTTAGTCGAACATTCTTCTAAGATTTAATAATTTCTGACGCAGTAAATCATTAAATCCTACTTGCTTCACCAATCAGAGGAATCAAACAATTACGGATTTGATATTTGGCTTGACAGTAGATTGCAACAAATAATAAACTAGTAGGCCTCATAGTAATTAAACGAAACAATTATGAAAATAGGCTCAGAAGAACATTCATTATTCAAGCATAAATTAAACAATAAGAATCAAATTAAATCTCACAGTTTTATTAATTCCGAGGCTTCCGTTTCCTTTGACTAATTATAAAAGTTTAATTACGCAGGACCATGATGACAATTTGAAAGAAAAAGTAGAGAAGAGAAGAGAGGAAGAGAGAGGGGTCCCCTGTCTCATGATTTCTCCTCCTTTTTAAACACAAAATTCACTTCCTAGAATTCTACCAAATCTCTTAAAATAAAAATATTAAAATTTGACTAATTAAGGAAAAATATTAAAAACAAAATAAAATCTTAATGTAAATAGGAGGGCGGTGATTTCAGCTGTAATTTCCATGCAAAAGATATGAAAACTTCCAAAAATAAACGGCATTAAATCCATGTATTAAAATTGTGGGCCAAGGAACATTCCAGATCGTCAACCACACAGGTGGGGCAAATTCAAGCCCAAATTCGTCCTTGATGCAATCGGAATCTCTCAAAACTCAAAACATAAAAGTTGTAGACCCTTTTCTTGACACTCTACAGCATCTTAAATCATTTTAATTCGAGCTTGGATGAAAAAGTTATGCCCAGATTACGAAGCCATGTCAAAACTGTCCAAAATCCTGCAATTAGCTTCGTTTTGCACTTAATGTCTTCATTTGCATCCTGAATCAAAATATGAGAATAATGAGTACATTTAAGAACTAAATAAACATAAAGAACTAGAAAATTAAGGGAGAAAAATATGGCATTCTGCATTCTTATCAAATTCCACCACACTTAGCTCTCGCTCGTCCTCGGGCAAAACTCAAATTCACTTTCCCAAAGATAGTGAGGTTACAACACCATCAACAAAGAACAACCAAGGTCTTCAAAACTCATAGCACACCAAGAAGAAACATTCTTAAACAACTTACAATTAATTAGCAAGCATTTTCACTAGAAGATGGAATAAACTAAATTAGTAGACCCTCATAGAAATAAACACTCAACTCTCATGTGTTTGTAAGGTAAGTTTTGCACTCAAATTCATTCCATTGAAAATGATCTACTATAAGCTTGCATCTCTTCTCATTCTTCACACCGGGGTCACACAAACATAACATGAATCATGAGGACTTTTCAAGGGTTGTAACGGGGTTTAGGATCAAGGTGGGAAATATTTGGGAAAATGGCTCAAAAGCTGTGTTTAAAACTAGTGGAGTCAAAATGAATCAACTCAAGCTCAAATGCACAAGACATGTAAAACCAATCACTCCATTCAGCAACTTCTTCAATTTGGCTGCAAAGCATTTAAACCACGAGAAAATCTTGCATTGAAAAGGAGACCAATCAAAGGAACACTTTTCGTCTCTGCAGAAAACAATGCTTTGCAAAGCTAGCTTCCACCTTGGTATATACATGGATAAACAGACCCCTTTCTTAGAATTTTAGGAGGGATTATGAACATGGATAATTTGCAACATCAAAGCAATTGTCCTGGTAGCTTTAGCTTTTACCCATTTTGAGACATAATCAACAACAAGCAAAATATAAACATAGCTAAAAGATATAGGGAACAGTCCCATGAAATCAATGCCCCAAACATCAAATATTTCGCAAAATAGTATATGGGTTTGTGGCATCTCATTCTTTTGAGATATATTACCCGTCTTTTGGCAGTGATCGCATGACTCACAAAAAGAGTATGAATCTCGAAATAAAGATGGCCACTAAAAAACACATTCTAGTATTTTTCTTGTTGTTCTCTTAGCTCCAAAGTGATCTTCACAAGCATAAGAATGGCAAAGGTAAGAATAGCAATAATTTCATTTTCAGGAACGCACCTTCTTATCACTTGATCTGCATAATGCTTCCATAAGTATGGGTCATCCCACACATAGTATTTGGCATCACTCTTGATCTTATCTCTTTAAGCCTTGGACAAATCAGGAGGTAACATATTAGTAATCAAATAATTTACAATAGTTGCATACCAAGGTAATGTCACGCTTGCGAAGAACAATTGCTCATTAGGGAATGTTTCCTGCAGAGGAAATTCATCCTCCACATGAACTAAACGACTCAAATGATCTGCAAAGAAAGTATATCCATCTTTTGTGTTTGATCTCTAAGTCAAATTCACTCAAGAGAAGTATCCATCTTATTAATCTTGGTTTTGTCTCTTTCTTTGTTATCAAATAACAAAGAGCTGCATGATCAGAGTAAACAATGACTTTAGTACCAAGCAAGTAAGATCGAAACTTTTCTAAAGCAAAAACAACAGCTAAAAGTTCTTTCTCAGTAGTAGAATTATTTTCCTGGGCATCATTCAAAGTCCTTGAAGCAAAATAAATGGCATGATATGCTTTTCCAATTCGTTGACCCAAAACAGCGCCTATTGCATAATCACTTGCATCGCACATTATCTCGAAAGAAACATTCCAATCAGGGGGTTGGATAACTGGGGTAGAAGTTAACAGTTCCTTAAGCTTATCAAATGCCTTTTTACATGCCTCATTGAATTCTAAAGCCACATCCTTTTGTATCAACTTGCATAAGGGTAGTGCTATTTTGGAGAAGTCCTTGATAAGCTTTTGGTAAAAACTTGAATGTCCAAGAAAAGAATGAACTTCCCGCACACTAGTGGGGTAAGGTAAAGATTGAATAATATCAACTTTAGCTTTATCTACCTCAATTCCCTTAGATGAAACAACATGGCCTAGAACTATACCTTGTTTAACTATAAAATGACATTTTTCAGAACTTAACACAACGTTAGTTTCTATGCATCTTTGAAGAATAAGCGAAAAGTTATGCAAACAATTATTGAAGGAGTCTCCATAAACTGTGAAATCATCCATGAACACTTCTATAATATGCTCAATATAATCTGAAAATATGCTAACCATACATCTTTGGAAAGTCACTGGGGCATTGCAAAGGCCAAAGTGCATACAACGATGTGCAAAAGTCCCGAATAGGTATGTAAAAGTCGTCTTTTCTTGATCCTCTGGAGCAGTTGCAATCTGAAAATAACCTGAATAACCATCAAGGAAATAATAATAAGAATGACCAGCCAACTTTTCAAGCATTTGATCAATAAAAGGTAAAGAGAAGTGGTCCTTGCAGGTTACAGCATTTAATTTTCTATAATCTATACAAACCTGCCACCCATTCTGAACACGAGTAGGAACTAATTTATCATTTTGATTTTTCACAACAGTTATTCCAGTCTTTTTTGGGACCACTTGAATTAGGCTAACCCAATTGTTATCCGAAATAGGATAAATCACTCTAACTTCAAGAAGTTTGATGACCTCTTTCTTCACTACGTCCATCATGGGTGGGTTCAATCTTCTTTGTGGTTGAGGGGAAGGTTTTGCTTCCTCTTCAAGTAAGATACGATGCATGCATGTAGACGGGCTAATTCCTTTAATATTTGTAATTGTCCAACCAATAGCCGTCTTATGCTCCTTAAGAACCTGCACAAGCTTTTCTTCTTGCAGTGCACTAAGTTTACTAGAGATGATCACAGGTAACGTTCCTCCGTCTCTAAGGAACACGTACTTGAAGTGACAAGAGAAAGGCTTCAAATCTAAAATAGGGGGCTACAAAACAGAGGGTAAAGGTCTCTTGTTAGGAATTGGTAACGTAATATTAAGACCGTTACCTGACTGTTGCAACTTCAAAAATCATTCAACGCTGCGATAGTTTCTCACAAATTAGTACTTAAGGCCAACTCCTTATTCTCTTTCTCAAGACTCTCACTAATGGCAACTTCTAATCTGTCTTTTCCTTTAAGTTCAAAGACTTCTTGTGCTAAAAAATCAATAACATCAATAGAATAGACAGGATTATCATCACTAGGATATTTCATGGCATCATAAATATTAAACTTAACAATTTTACCATCAAATTCCATGGTGAGTGTGCCACTATGAACATCTATCTTAGTCTTGGATATCTTTAAGATTGGTCTTCCTAACAAAATAGGAGTGGTTTGATCATCATTCTCCATATCAAGCATATAGAAATCAACAGGAAAAATCAAATCATTAACTTGCACAAGAACATCCTCAACTACACCTTTAGGATAGGCATTAGATCGATCAACCAATTGAATCACAACACTAGTTTTATTCAAAGGTCCAAGTTTCAAAGAAACATATATAGAATATAGCATAACATTGATAGAAGCTCCTAAATCTAACATGGACTTCTCAAATCTAGTGTTACTTAACGTACAAGGAATAGTAAACATACATGGATCTTCACACTTCGCAGGGAGTTTTCTTGAATAGCTGCAGAAACATTCTCTCCTACTCTGACCTTCTCACATCCTTTAAGTTTCTGTTTCCTCTTAATTGTACATAGTTCTTTCAAGAATTTAGCATAACGAGGCACTTGTTTAATAGCATCTAAAAGTGGAATATTTACCTCACATCTACGAAAAGTCTCATATAAATCTTTATTTTGCTCATCTTTTCTAAATTCTGCTAAAGCCTGAGGAAAATGAGGTACTAGTTTATGATCAGAAGGAGGTGGAAACTTACACTTAGGTTCATCATTGTCATTGGGTATGTTTTTATCTGCAATAACGTTCTTCTCCTTTTCTTGCTTCGATGATGTAGGGGATGGGATGCCTTTATTGGAATCTCAACCTCTTTACCACTTCTCAAAATGATTGCATTTGCATTTTCTCTTGGATTTACAACCATTTAAAAAGGTAACTTCCTAGAACTTTGCACCTCTAGCCAACTAATTGCGGTTGCCATCTGACCCATCTGATTCTCCAAACTTGAATACTGGCCCTAGCCTCTTGTTGAAATAGTTTTGTCTTCTGTTGAAATTGCAAAGTATTAGTGGCGAGAGACTTGACAATATCTTCTAAAGACATACCAGAATTAGAAGTTTGGCCCGGTTGTTGTTTAGGGGGGTATGGTTGCTTATATTGCTGGAAATTTGGGCGGTTTTGAGTTACGGGCTGATTTACTTATGGATTTCCATAGATAAGATTGGGGTGATCCCTCAATCCGAGATTATACGTGCTCACATAGGGATCATACTTCCTTTGCGGTTGTCCAGGAAAATCACTTGCTCAATAAGCTCGTCTTAAAGAGTTGGGTACATATCAGTTAGATGACCTTCTATCGAACAAATCCTACAAACCTTCACCATTTGCATATTACCTACAGCCATTTGATGAATGAGAGAAGTCAGACTCGCAATTTGTTGTTCAAGGGAGGAAATACTTAATTTATTAACATGCTTTGATGGAGGGTTAAGCCTAGTGCCAAATTGTTGAGAGTTGGCTGCCATATTTGCAATCAAGTTTCTTGCGGCCTCGAGAGTTTTATCTACCAATGCTCCTCCACTAGCAGCATCAATCATGTTCCTATCAGTGGGTAAAAGGCCCTCATAAAAATATTGAATTAGTAGCTACTCGCTAATTTGATGATAGGGACAGCTTGCACATAATTTCTTGAAACGTTCCCAATATTCATGTAGGGACTCTTCATTGTGCTGCCTTACACCACAAATTTCTTTTCGAATGTTGGCCACCCTCGAAGTTGGAAAATATTTTTCCAAAACAACCTTTTCATCTCATTCCATGTGGTAATACTCCCGAAGGGTAGATAATAAAGCCAATCCTTAGCTGAGTCCTTCAAAGAAAATGGAAAAGCTCTTAATTTAATTTGCTCTTCAGTCAACCCCGTCGATTTCATACTCGTGCATACCACATGAAGCTCCTTTAGATGCTTGTGAGGATCTTCACCTACAAGGCCATTGAAAGTGGGTAGGAAATGTATTAGTCCAGATTTTAACTCAAAAGTAGTAGTAGCATCTAAATTAGGGAAAGTTATGCATAAGGGTTGCTGACTCAAATCAGGGGCAGCAAGCTCTTTCAAAGTTCGATTTCCAGCCATGAATTCCTCCTCTTTTAAATTAGAATTGCTAGCAAATATGGAATCAGGAGCTAGATTGTTCTCTTCAGAATTTTTCCGAGCTTCTTTCCTTAACCTACGCAAAGTTTTCTCTATTGCTCGGTTGTACTGCAAATCACCTTGATTAGAAGATCAAGTTATAGTCATAAACAATCAAGGAAACTCTAATAAACTATAAAAAAAAAAAAAACAAATCAGGAAAAATCTATAGTAAAAAAATTCTACCCTAAAACACAATCAAAGTGATATTTTCTTCTCTTTTTTTTTTTAGAATGAAATAAGGATCACAAATAGCATAAAATTCAACTGGAAAACTCCCCAGCAACGGCGCCAAAATTTGGTTTGCTATTGTGGGCAATCAAAAGTAAAACCTAAACTCCTAAACAAGATACATGTAGTGGTGCGAGTAAGGATCGTTCCCAGGAGAGTATCTAGCCTAATTTTATGGCTATGTGAACAAGGATTGGGAGGGGGGGTTTAAATATAAGGAAAACAGTTTTAAGAAAACAAAAGTAAAACCTAAACTCCTAAACAAAATACATGTAGTGGTGCGAATAAGGATCGTTCCCAGGAGAGTATCTAACCTAATTTTATGGCTATATGAACAAGGATTGGGGGGGTGTGCGGTTTAAGTATAAGGAAAACAGTTTTAAGAAAACAATTAAGAAACAATTCAAATTTGAATATCAAAATCAATCAAAAGAATAAAACATGGTCTAAGTCAACATCTACCATCGAAATTTTACAACTGATTATCGATATTGGAATATATCAATTTACACTTTGAATATTTATTGTTTGAGCTATTTTTCCTATCTCTTCTTAGTTGTCGTTAATTAGAAAATAAGCGATCTAATCAACTCTAACTACTAAATAACCCAAGAAAAGTCCTAAAGGTTTAATTTAGTAGTAGCTTTAAGAATTAGAGAGACCAATTAATCTAAATGACGCAAGCACAAGCGATTACATTTAGTTTAGTCGAACATTCTTCTAAGATTTAATAATTTCTGACGTAGCAAATCATTAAATCCTAGTTACTTCACCAATCAGAGGAATTAAACAATTACAGATTTGATATCTGGCTTGACAGTAGATTGCAACGAATAATAAACTAGTAGGCCTCCTAGTAATTAAACGAAATAATCATGAAAATAGGCTCAGAAAAACATTCATTATTCAAGCATAATCAATGATGGAGGAAGTCATTTTTTTAACAAACTCTTTGATGGGTTATTGAAGAAGTATAACATTCCACATAAGCTGGCAACTCCATACCATCCACAAACTTTAGGCCAAGTTGAGGTTGGCAATCGCCAAATCAAAGGAATTTTGGAAAGGATAGTATGACCTTAAAGGAAACATTGGGTAGTTAAGTTGAATGATGCATTGTGGGCATGTCGCACAGCGTACAAGACACCTATTGGCATGAGCCCATATCAGTTGATTTTTGGAAAAGCATGCCATTTACCTGTAGAGCTTGAGCACAAGGCATATTAGGCAATTAAGGAGTTAAACATGGACATGAAAATGGCAGGAGAGAAGCGTTTACTTCAACTTAAAGAGTTAGAAGAGATTCGGGATGAAGTCTACGAGAATGCAAAAATTTACAAAGAACGCACTAAGCGTTATTATGACAAAGGCCTAATTCATAAATCTCTTTATCCTGGAAAGAATTTTTTTTGTTTAACTCTTGTCTTAAATTGTTTTCAGGAAAGTTGAAGTCAAAATGGTGTAAAAACTTGATGTGCAAATTTTAAATACTCGTAAGTGCATGAATCGTTAATAGCTGATGATAAGTTCACTCTAAGATCGATCTCTCGCAGAATTGTAATGGTTTAAATTTTTATTATTTTTTATTAATTACTAACTTAAGCAAATATAAAATTGTAAATACTCTAATGCAATTAAATGACAAATTCAAATTATTTCAATTGAAGTGATTAAATAGCTAAATTACAAGCACTTGAAATCTATAAAATTCAGTTGAATTCTATAAAATTATTTTGGCTAGTTATCTAATCTAGTATTGAAATATTAAGTGAATTAAACAACCATTATATAATTTAGATTATTGGTTTTTCCACTAAAGATAGAGAATTCCAATGATCATGGTAATTCTCACTTAAATTAATTAAATATATCCTTGATGTGAGGGTTCTACTTAATTAATTGTATTATTATAAGGAAATAATTTAACCATTTAAATCAAACCAACTCAATGGATTTAATTTAAATACTTGTTCAAAAGAGTTTAATTAAGGTAAGATTATATTTCTAACACCTTAATTCTCAAATTCATTTCAATCACAAATAATAAGTAGCAAATCCACAACAAATAATCAAAATTATACAGATCAATGAATAAGAAATAATCTCAACCTCTAATTAATCACATTTCACAAAATATTCCATACCATTTCAATAGCAAAGCCAAACTCCCAAAATACATTTACACTTCCATTCTTAAATTCAAATCTATGAATCTGATTAAAAAAGTTCTAAACATATTTGAAAAATATACAAATTAAAAGAAAGCTTCCCTTTTTGAAGGTTCACCACTAAGTTTTTGAAGAAGATGATAATTCTGCCCAGCAAGAATGTCTTCTTCAATCCAATAATCCTGCCCTTTCAATGGAAAACTCACTCTTTAAAAAACCCTATTATTCATCAAATTATTCCCCAATTCGTTCTCAGCCCAGCGGCCTCTTCAAAAGTCATCCCTCTTACTCATTTTGTCAACAACTTATTCAAAATTCACTCCCACATGTCAAGGAAAATTTATCTTCCAATTGTCTTCTTTTCAGCTGAAGTTTTGACCTTTAAAACTTCAACATTTGCTTTCTTTTTGAAATGTATGGTTATAAATCATTATGTCTAGTTTTCAAATTATTTTGTATCACCCAAATATGAGTATTGAGGACAAAGTTATGTTAGAAAATACGGATTATGTTTAACAAATATAAGCCTTCCAGCATCTTAGGTTTGTTTTTGGGCTTTCTACAATAAATCTTACAAGTCATAAAAAGAAGTTTAAAGCAATAAAATTTTAAGATAAAATACATGAATAAAGGACATAAACATAACAAAATATTAGGACAAATATTGATTTATCATGAACCGTTTCCAATAGTCTAAGTCTTTCCTTATAGAGCGGTAGAATTATTAAATCCAAAGACTCAAACAACATTTAAAGTAAATGGACATCATGTAAAGCCTTATTTAGAAAGAGTCCAGAACAAGAGAAAGGTTGAATGCATTGAATTGTTCAACCCTCAACAAGAAAAGACAACATCTTGCTAAGACGTTAAAGAAAGCGCTTGGTGGGAGGCAACCCATTTATGTTTGGTAGTATCTCATCATTTTCCTTTTTGTTTAACTTCTTTTTTATTTGTTTCATTAATGCTTTCTTAACTTAAACTATATTTTAAACATTGAGGCCCATGTTTAATATAAGTTTGGGGGTGGGGTTTTAGTGTGTTTGAAAGATTTTAAGTGTACTTTAATATTTGTATTTGTTTTGAACTATGTAGTCATAAAAAATAAAAATTTTTAAAAATTTCAATTTTTTTCTCTCTATTTTGAATCTTTGTGATGATTCTTTCATATGAGACTAATATGCAATTTGTACATGACTAATTAGAATTGATGAGATATTAAGGGAAATCATGATTTTTTTTTATTATTATTATTATTATTATTATTATTATTATTATTATTATTATTATTATTATTAACTACATTTCATTATTTATTCTTTTACTACATATGCACTTTATGCCATGATCGATTTGAATCTTGATTTGATGAAATCACATGATTAGAGGATGATGTATAAGATAGTGTAGACTCATAGAACCCTAATTGTGAGATTTTGAGTCCTGAAGCTTATATTCTGAGTGTTTATCACTACTTTATATTTTCTTGTCATCTTTTCTTTCAAATGATCCATTATACTTTGTTTTGGTTAATTAACTTGATTATTCATGCTTTGATTATAATATTGATTGTATGATACATGAGAAGTGACTCTAGGCCTTATTTGAATTGTTTGCGCCTTTCTTGCCTACTTAGTGTATATTCTTCCTTAGTAACCATTTTGAGCCTCAATATGTTCATTTTCTTTCTTAAAACCAATCACAATCAAATTCAATAGTCAAGCATCCAATATCCTTATCTTTATTCTATTTTTTGAGCCATAAATGAGTTGATTGGATATTTGCATTGTAATAGGTTTGGGGGTTGTTATTTCTTGAAGTAGTGCTTGGTGTTGTAATGTTTTATTAATGTGTTGTACTAAGAAAAAAAAAAGGGAGAAATGCTAAGGTTAATTATGAAAGTGCAGTAAAAAAAAAAATGGGGCTACAAAATGAAATTTGAGATTGAAAAAGAAAAGGGAAAATAAAAAAAGAGGTGAATGTAAATAGTGGTTGCAAAATATGAAAGAAAACTGAAAAATGAGAATTTGATGGTAGGTGCACATATTATTGAGTTCTTATGGCTTTGTTTTATCTTTTATCTAACAATTCTTATCCTCACCTTACCCAATAGCCTCATTACAACCCAAAAAAAAAAAGTCTTATGTTGATCTTGTGTATTATATGATTAGTTCACATTTATTGTCAGGAAAATCAAGTTGTTAGCATTCTGTTCATGAGATCAACATCATTACATCAGAAATAGCGTATTCTTCGTTTTGTATGTGAACTTTGCTTTCTATTAAAAATCTAAGCTTGATAATGTGAAGGATGACAAGAGAGATGATAATTGATCTATGGCTATCACACACTACACATGAGGATAACTTTTGAAAAATTGTTGGCAATTAGATAAGTCATTGATTGACCCTACATCTTGTTGCATTCTTTTGAAGCCATTAACATTTTGAGGAATCATCTCTAGAAAGGAATTTTTAGATGTATGTTGAGTCTTTTATTTTATTTTTATTTTAATTTTGCTTGAGGACTAGCAAAGTCTAGGTTTAGGAGAATTTGATAAATCAATATTTGTCCTAATATTTTGTTATGTTTATGTCCTTTATTCATTTATTTTATCTTGAAATTTTATTACTTTGATTTTCTTTTTATTACTAGTAGGAATTATTGTAAAAAACCTAAAAGCAAACCCAAGATGCTGGAAGGCCAATATTTTGCTGAACATAGTCCGTATTTTCTAGCATAACTTTGTCTTCAATACTCATACTTGGGTGACATAAGATAATTTGAAAACTAGATATAATGATTTACAATCTTATATTTAAAAAAGAAAGCAAATGTTGAAGTTTTAAGGGTGAAAATTTCAGATAGAAAGAAGACAACTGGAAGACAAACTTTCCTTGATCTGTGGGAGTGAATTTTGAATAAGTTGTCGATAAAATGAGTAAAAGGGAGTGTAAACATATTTTGGGAGTTTGGCTTTGTTATTGAAATAGTATTAAATATTTTGTAAAATGTGATTAATTAGAGGTTAAGATTATTTCTTATTCATTAATCTGTATAATTTTGATTATTTGTTATGGATTTGCTATCTATTATTTGTGATTGAAATGAATTTGAGAATTAAGATATTAAAAACATCATCTTACCTTAATTAAGCTCTTTTAAACAAGTATTTAAATTAAATCCATTGAGTTAGTTTGATTTAAATGGTTAAATAATTTTTTGTAACAATACAATTAATTAAGTAGAAGTCTCGTATCAAGTATATATTTAATTAATTGTAAGTGAGAATTACCATAATCATTAGAATTCTCTAGTTTTAGTAGAAAAACCAATAATCTAAATTACATCATGGTTATTTAATTCACCTAGTATTTCAATATTATATTAAATAACTAGCCAAATCTCATCTAATTTCATCGAATTCAACAGAATTTTATAGATTTCAAGTTCTTGTAATTTAGCTATTTAATTACTTCAATTGGAATAATTTGAAATTTTCATTTGATTACATTAGAGTATTTACGATTTTATGTTTGCTGAAATTAATAATTAACAGAAAACAATAAGAATTTAAACAATTACATTTCCACTAGAGATCTACCTCAGAGTGAACTTATTGTCAACTATTAACGATTCATGCACTTGCGAGCATTTAAAATTTACACATCATAAACTATAAAAGCTCCCTCATGTGCAGAAATGGTAAAAATGCCTAGAAATGGAGAAAATATTTAGGTGAAATGTAGGATAAAGGCCACAGAGGTAAAGGACGCAACGCAAAGTAATCACAAGAAGATATTCTTTGTTCATTATTGGCGGGTTTTATGATTTGTGAGTGTGGGTGATAGAGAGAGAATGAAAATCCTTCTTAGGAATATGAGTTTCCTAATCTTAGAAATATTGTTTCCTGTTGTCATGTCCTCAACCCTAAAAAAATATACTTATATAAGAATGAAAATACTTGAATTTGATTGGTCACTTCATGTTGTCCCAACTTTCATTTTGCCCTTTCCACTTGTCTTCCCTTCATATGCTTTTGATGATAATATATCAATATGACATGTGGCAAGTTAGGATTAAAGGATCTTACCTTATCCTATCCTATTCGCCATGTGTTCATTCTTTATTGGCCATAAGGACTATGTTGTCTCTCACAGACCATGTGGCACATTCTCATTGGCCCCAACTAGTACGTAGTCCCCACTTGGGCACTGTAAAAACCCTACCAGAATCCTGCTGTAGGCAGACTCTATGGGCTACTTTTCTACTACCTTGTTTGGAGGTTGTCTATTTTTTGTCTAGTAGTCCTCATTAACATTTCTTTGGCATGAAGTTAAGCATAACACTTTTAGGACAATGCTAGAATGACTTTGTTCGTACTTAAGGACCAAGGCCACTTTCTGCATCCCACCAGCTCGGACCAGGTCATAGCCTCGCAAGGTGGTTTTCCTTAATAGAAGAAGAATTTGAGCATATTCACTTATTCTCTAGCGTATTGGAGCATATACACTTATTCTTTGGTGTATTAGAGCATCTGAACCATCTTTTTGGCCCTCCTTATGCGTACCACGGTGTATGGTTATGTAGTGTAGCGCCTATTCTCGTTGACTACCTTGGCAATGATGGGGAGACCAATATGAGGTGAGCAACATTTTGCCAAACGAAGGTTGGGCTCCTTGTTTAAATCCCATTGAGGTAGTCGTGAGGTGGGTGGACCCATAGGGCGTTGACTGAGACCTTCATAGGCTTACTTTCTACTGCGTATTTAACCTATATTTTTCCTATAACAAAGTCAATTTTCATGTATCAATAACACTCTAGAAAACAAATTAAAGTGTAAAATATAAAATTAAAAAAATTATATCCAAATGTCTGGATGCGGTTCTGGATTATCCAATTCTAAAAATCTCTTTAACATTACTGCACCATTTTATGATGTATACCAATAAATCTAGTCTAGAACCATAGAGTTCCGGTGTGATTCCGACTCATTTTGCCATCCCTATTTGGTGCTAACGCCTCATTTGCTTGGGTTGGGTGTGCTGCAATCATTGCTTTTGCTGCTACTTGCTAGCTTTGATTTTGGCTAGTTGCTGGCTATCTTTTATGCAAGCTGTCCAGTTTGTTTTGTTGGATTGAATTGTATTGGTAGTCCAACTCAATTACATCTCATATTCATTTATTTATTCATTTGACAATAAGATGAATATGGTAAGCATGATCTATCACAAGTAACTAATTTTGGGTTCAAAGGATGGTTATTTATATATGGAAGACAACTCCATTACATTACATATTTAAACTGTCCATTACCTTTAAAATTAAACATTATCTTCATTTTAAACTTTAAAATTTTTATTTTAAATATTTTACTTCATTTTTATTATAATATTAATTTAAAATTATTTTTAATAAAATAATTACTTATTTTATTAAAAAAATGTTTGTAACAATTCAACAGTTAATAAATTTATTTTTCCAAACACTTTACTCAAAAAACTCTATGTGAAAAGGTATACCAAACAAATTTAGTAACTAAACATTGTCTTATTATATAATTTTTTTGACAATATTTTCTTTAGCTCAAACTTTATCCAACAAATTTGATTTTTTTTTTTTTAATTTCATGAATTGGTTCAATTTCTTCTAAACACTGCTTTAAACTTTAATTACCTTTTATTTTAAGTGATAGTCTACATTTGTTTGGTGTGAAAGTGAAGGACATCTCATCCTACATCAATGAAAATATATAAGTGTCATAGAAGTTAATTACAATTAAATTGAATTCATGTTAGCTTACTTAGTGTACTACTATGCAACAAAATTTGTATTATCATTTTCCAACTGAGCCTGTTCTATTACTAATAATTGGAAACATCCTGTATCTATTTGTCTTCAACTGTAAAAGCAACTTTGATCTATATACATATATATAGAAGAGAAGTTAGAAAGTGATAAATTCAAAAAGGCTTCAATAATTATGCTAATATATATAGCCTTCTTTTTCCCTAGTTGATTTGGTCAATTGAAATTCATTTGAAATTTTTGTAAAAGATTAATTGTTTAGCTTAATTTTCACTACACTATGTTAAAATAATTTGTTGTGACTTTTAAATTTTGTTAGAAAATTGACATATATGATTGCTAAAGTTGGACTAAATATACACTTTAATTTTATTTTTTTAAAGTACTTATGTATATGTCATCCGTTAATTTCATAAGTTATATTTGAAATTTGGATTAAAAAAAAAAAGTCCATTTATCTCTTAAAAAGGTTACAATTAAAAATATATTATAATAGTTGAAACCACGAGAAAAATAAAAGTAAAACATTTAAACTTACAAAATTTTTACCAACCATAAATATTTATGAGTATTTTTTAAATCAATGGGATTAAACAGTAGTTATAATAAATCTTAGAGATGTTATAGTCTTTTTCACCTATTTTTGTCATCAATTTAATTTTTCTAGTTTCATTTATATTTTATTTTTTTAAAATTGTTGTTATTTGCTTATTTTTTTCATATTGCATTTAAGACAATAATTGTATTGTTACAATTGATTAAATATCATAGTCGACAAACGATAATACTGATAATTTGGTGTCTTGTAATTTTGTGTGACATGCTTTTGGACATACGTATATTTGCTACTGCATATACAATATTCTAATTAAGCATTAATTAATAATTAATTACCTTGATGATTGCTGGCTACCTATATTTAATAATTAAATTTAGCTAAATCAAGTAGAATCTTGGTTGGCAACTGATGGAGTGGTAGCTAATGACATGAAATAATATGTTTTAATTATCAATAATTAATTATTGCTAATTGTATTTTATTTGTCACGAGATTAAGAATCTTTTATCTACATGCCTCTTTTTCTTTAATTTTATATTTCATTTTTATGTGTAGGCCTCAAATTTTCAATACAAGCTAGTTGTCGCAGTTCCAAAATCTTGCTATGCCAATTTTACGACACTTTTAAATATTCTGTTTCAGAATCAACCTTCCAAACAATTTTACGACACTTTTAAACTATGACGTCATAAAAAAAATGTCTTCAATTCTGATGAATTTGTTTAGGGGTGGCCAAAATTCTTTCTAACTCTCGCACGTAATCTTAAAACCGCAATCCCCGACTTACCCTGGCCACTAGCTAGCGTACTTATAAATTTAATTTAATTTAATTTTGTAACTAAATACATGTGAGTTTAAGTATATTTTATTATAATCAAGTTGCATGTACAAACTCTGAAATAAACTCTCTTGTAAACATTTCGTGATTTATATGTCATAGGTAAATTGTTATCACATATTCTATACAATCTTTTTTTATTTTCATAAATTATCTATTTGGTAAAAATGTAAGACATGTAATAACACATAATACTGATACATCAATTTATATTATTGAGTTTGTATACCCAATATTACTCTTTTTATTAACGTTAAAAATTATTTGACAATTAAAGATAGTTAACTAATTTATACAATATTTTCAACGTTAAATTATAATTGATGTGTTTTTTTCTTAAAAAAGATACAATTGATTTTTTAAAAAAATTATTTTAACCTTTTTTTATAAAATTTAACGATGTATTTAAAGTGTTTTTGACATTATAAATATTTTTAAATTATGAAAAGTGTTTCTATACTTATAATATATTTATTTGAAGTAGACAAAAATTATTTTAAAAAGTTAAAAGTGTATATTTACATGTTCTTAAAACAACAACAATAATAATAATAAAATAATATAAAATTAATTAACAACGAAAATCACACGACTCTTGGACAAAAGTTGTTCATGATTAGCCTTGTGATTGTGGTTGAGGTATTTATTTAAAAAATAAAAGTATAATAATAATATTTTCATCATTAAATTTTGATAAAATAATAAATTAAGATATAATTTTTTTTAATTCCAACATTTTAGAAAATGGGGTAGTAAATGCACCAAGCTGATTCGGAATAAATATAAAAAATAATAGGTTGCCACAATACATGAGTTCATCTGGTCAAACTTATATTTTAGGCTCAGAAATTTAATAGAATGTTATATAAATTGGCATGAAATCATGTATCACTAATTAAAATATTCTAAAACATTTTAAAAGTTACAAAAGTTAACAATACATGTAATAATAATAATTGTGTAAAAAAAAATTAATAATGATTAAGAATTTTAATAATTAAAAGTTTTTAAAATTATATAAAAAATTAAAATAAAGAAGTTCATAGTACAACACGACACAAATTTAAAGGAATTATAAGAAGGATTGAGCGGACCTTAAAAATTGGAAATTAGGTGCAGCACAAACATAACACATACCATAAATTGACTTAAACTTATTGGTTTGAAAGATCTAATATGACACGTATGTGGGGTCTAGTTGAAAGGAGGACAAGAAAATAAAAGGCAAGGATTATAAGTGTTAAAATTGAACAAATTATATCATAATATATTATTTTATCAAAGTTTAGAGACCCGAATATAATTATTCTAATTAAAGGAGGGAGAGATATAAAATGAGAAAAATGAAGATGGGTCAATATTGGTTGGTTGGTTGGCAAAACTGAAGTATTTTAATTAGCTATGTAGGTGTATAGTATTTTTCAGAGGAAATGCTGACTTGGCACAGGTTTGAAGGGCAAAAGTGTGATATTAAAAAAAATAAAATGAACTAAAATAGTAGGGAGTTAAAGGCAAAGGGCAATTAACACTAAAGATTATTAGTTACAGAAAACTCTTATAACTATTAAGAAAAGAAAATAAAAGATGGGTTAAACAAAATTAATTATAATAGAACTTAGCTTCTTTTTTATTATCTTGTATTATTTTTCTTTGTTATTTTATATTAATTTATTGTGATTTTTATTTTATAATTATTGTAAAATAAAATCAGTAATTCTTTCGACTCATGATTCATCAAGTGCACTTTTGTTAATTTAATTTAGTACATAGAATATTTAAAATATTTATAAATATAATAATACAAAAAAAATTATGAGAATGGCAAAATATTTTTTTATATAAAATTCTAAATGTTATCTTTATGTTTTTGTATGTCATCTAAATATAAGTGTTAAAAAATTAGATTTGAATCTTCACCAATTTTTTTTTTATCTTTCAATCTTTTAAAAGTCATTAACAAATGACATTAATAAAATTAGATGGTTAAAATTTCATTATATCTTTTTATTTAACAAACGATTAGATTAAAAAAAAAAAAATCACTTTTTTTTACTACACAACTACCATGAATACAAAAATCTCAAAAATTATATATACACTAAATATACGAAAAATACAATTATCATACACCAAAAGTTATGTAAATCAATTTAAAGCAATGAAATTCAATTAAAAAAAAATAGGAGTTGTTCTTGCTTATCAATGAATCACAACAATCTCACAAAGTAAACAGATAAAAATTTACTGTTTATAAATTTTTGGGTTTTCTTAATCTCAGGTTAAAAAAGGAAGAATGAGAAAGAAAAAGAGAGAGAGAAGAGATTAGAGAAAAATTAAAAATATAAATAAAAGCAACGTGTTTAGAGAGATTTTCGTTTTAGTAATTCTACTTTCTAATTTTGATCCAAAGTAAGGTAAAAATTAACTTATTAATATTACATAACTTCATATCTTAATTAACATTAATTTTAATAAAACTTTTCAATTGCGATATCCTAAAAATTAAAATGAAGTAAAATATATAGTTTTATTTGTATTCTAAATAATCTTTCTAAGAATGTATAAGCCAACATTTACAAAAGTTTCATCAATATATTTTTGTTGTTTGTAAGAAAGATAAAAGATGGGTTGTTTACCAAATAAATCAAAAAGAAAAGCACCCGTAGCTTTAAAGAGCTTGGTTTGTGCTAACTTGTTGATCAATTATAATGAAAACTGTAAGCAAAATTTTATTTGGATGTGCTTTTAAAGAAAGTGATTTTGGTAGATAATGTTAATTATTAGAGAGTAAATTAACTTTTTATAAAATTTTTCTAAAAGTTTGACCAAACTTTTTATAATTTTTTTTAATCTTATTTGGATGTGCTCTTAAAGAAAGTGATTTTGGTAGATAATGTTACTTAGGAAAAGCAAATTAACTTCTTATAAAATTTTATAAAAGTTTGACTAAATTTTTTATTAATTTTTGAACACTCATCGGTAGTGTAATAATAAATGCTCACATCTTTTTTAGATTTAATTAAAAAATAAGTTAATTTTGACTCTCCTTATGATTATCGGAATAAATATTTTTTAATGAAGTTAAAATATTTTATAGTTAAATAAAAAATTTTAATCTAATTTTGGTGATACATAAAATAATAAAGTTTCTTTATTAAGTTGATAAATATTTTTAAAATATTATAAGTATATTCATTAATTAAATAATGAATTTTTATAATTTTAATTTAAGTGAAAATTTACGTAAATTTTATGTAAATCTTTGTAAATTTTCTTATTTGTTTAAAACGGCGTGATTTTATTAAATTTGTCTAAGTTATTTCAAATTTACATTTTTTAAAAATGTCTTCGTCACTTCGAAGAAAATAACTATAGATTTATATATCTTGCTTGGTACTCATTGAATGTACGAAGAAAAAATTAATTAAATAACTTATCTCTTTTAATTTTTTTCAAGTAGGTTTGAAAACAATAATTACAAGCTAAATTAATTAATTAATTAATTACATGCATGCAAACATAGCTGCAAAAAGACATTGGATTTGGTAGCTCAAACCAATAATAACGTTAATTAATTAATTCATTAATTCATTCATTAATAATAATAAAATATGTTGAAAAGAGAATATTCAAGCTTTTCATTAATTAATTAAGAAAGAGTGTTATTGTTGTTATTATTATTTATATATTATGCTTTGGACTTTGGAGTAAGTTGAGGTTTGCGTACGTGGGGAATGACAACAGTTTGTGGGGCCTTCATTGACTTTGTAAGACCACCAATTTCAAACACCTAATAACAATTTTGTCCCTAAACTTTAACGAAATAACATATTGTGACATACTTGTCTCTGTTTTTAATAGTTTAGTACCTGATACAATTCCAAGTCTAGTTAAAAGTAAAGTATGTTCACATATATCACTTTCTAATATAGATGTTCATATGTGAATTAGTATACAAATTTTATCATTTTAACATCCAAGTTTAGTTATTAGATGTCAAAATTTTATTATTTATAATCATATATAAATTATATTTCACTATTTTATAAAATACAAATTTTATGATATTTATTATAATTCAAACATCTAAATATTTTAGTGTCAAAAATTCAAGAGAATTGAGAACCAAAATACAAATATTTAAGCATTCATTAAAATACCTCACAATTTGAATGCAAATTGTGGTCCTTATATAAATATATATTATATATATATATATATAGGACAAGATTAACAGCCCTTTTGTTTTGTACAAAATTTTATATCAATTGTAAACCGTTGGATATCGACATATTAAACGGTTGAAATTGCATCTGACATATGCATTAATTATGAATGCATTAATTATATGATCAAATACAATTTCAACTATTAAATGTGTTTATATTCAACGGTTGAAATTGCATCTGATATATGCATTAATTATGCATTAATTACATGGTCAAATGCAATTTCAACCGTTAGATGTGCATATATTTAACGGTATACAATTAATGTAAAATTTTGTATAAAAAAAAAGCTACTGATCTTGCCCCATATATATATATAAATTAATAACACTTTGATTTTATATAATTTTTTATATCATTTATATATGTTTAAATTTAAATATTTTTAACGGTTAAAAAATTATATTTTATATATACATATAATATATTTATTAGTTATTATTTATATATACTAAATTTAAGTTAAACCATTGAAAGTATTTAGATATAATAGTTTTAAAATATTGAAGGAAATTGTATATAAGGTTAAATAATTATAATAAAATAAAAGTACAAAAAAATCGGTAATGCATAATTTAAAAAAATTGGAGAAGTGGGCACATTAACAAACTTAATATGCTAAAGTAGAAATTCAACCACTCGCTTTGATGGAGAGATGAAGTCATATACATATAAAGTAAGCTAACACACTATCAACGATATATCAACAAAGCAAAGCAAGCAAATCTCCAACCACTGTATCTTCTCCATGTAATAGTATAAACACGTAGGTTGCTTTTTTATAATTATTATTATTATTTCTTCTGTGCATTAATATCTTCTTCTCTGACCCAGTTTGACCTAATTCTCAATCTTTCCATTACCATCTTAATAGAACAGTTGTATCTGATTCTGAAGACCAAGCGGTCGCCATGAATGGCATTTGTTGCTGCAGATAAAATACTGACACAACCCTGTGCTTTTATTTATGCACATACAGCTCTCTTTCTTCTCTCTCTCTCTCTCTCTCTCTCTCTCTTATCTCTACTAGCTTTGACTCTTTCTCACCCAGTTTAAGGCCCCTGCCAAAAATCATCTTTCCAAGACGCAGAAAACTTCAATTTCTGCATGCTTACAACTGCCATCTTCCATCTTCCATCTTCCATCTTCCTTCTTCCATGCATTCATTTAAGATATTTCTCTTCTTTCTTAGGCTGATCAGGTTTCTATAATGCATTGCTGCTTTATTCCTTTTCCTCTAATCTGTTAAACTAGGAACCTCGTTGGATCTTTCAGAGAAACAATGGCGACGTTAAAGCAAGTTTTATCATCAGCTGTTATTCTTGTTTTTCTCTGTGTTTTAACTGGGTTTGTATTTTGTAAAGACCAGGAGTTATCTGTTCTTCTGGAGATAAAGAAATCGTTCATAGAAGACCCTAAAAATGTACTGCATGATTGGAATGAAACCAACCCAAATTTCTGTACATGGAGAGGAATAACCTGTGGTTTGAACTCGGTTGATAACTCACTTCATGTAGTGAGTCTCAACCTTTCTGGGTCGTCTTTGGGTGGAACGATATCAGTCTCACTCGTTCGTTTACAAAACCTACTCCACCTTGATCTTTCTTCTAACAGCCTCACGGGTCCCATTCCAACCGCTCTTTCAAGCCTTTCTTCATTGGAATCTTTGCTCCTTTTCTCTAACCAACTCACTGGTACAATCCCAACTCAACTTGGCTCACTCACGAGTCTCCGAGTCATGAGAATTGGTGATAATTGGCTCACAGGTTCCATTCCTTCGTCTTTTGGTAATCTTGTCAACTTGGTCACTCTTGGTTTAGCATCATGCAGTCTCACTGGTTCAATACCGCCACAACTTGGACAATTGGGCCAACTAGAAAACTTGATTTTGCAGCAAAATAAACTCAAGGGATCCATTCCTGCTGAGTTGGGAAATTGCTCTAGCCTGTCTATGTTCACTGCTGCTGAAAACAATTTAAATGGATCAATCCCAGCTGAATTGGGTCGTCTGCAGAATCTCCAACTTCTTAACCTGGGAAACAACAGTCTTTCGGGGGAAATACCAGTTCAGCTTGGTGAACTGAGTCAACTCGGTTACTTAAACTTGATGGGGAACATTCTTGAAGGTGAAATCCCAAGGTCTTTTGCCAAGTTGGGTAATCTTCAGAATCTTGATTTATCGAAGAACAGGCTCACTGGAGGAATTCCTGAGGAGCTTGGCAACATGGGCCAGCTTGTTTATTTGGTTTTATCAAACAACAATATTTCTGGTTCAATTCCCAGAGAAATTTGTTCGAATGCTACTAATTTGGAGACCTTGATTCTAGCAGAAATTCACCTTTCTGGCGAAATTCCTGTTGAATTGAGTCAATGTCAATCACTAAAGCAGATTGATTTGTCCAACAATACCCTGAATGGATCAATACCAGTTGAGCTTTTCCAGATGGTGGAATTGACTCATCTTTATCTCCACAACAATAGCTTAGTGGGTTCAATTTCTCCATTGATTACAAATCTCAGCAATCTTCAAGAACTGGTTCTGTATCATAACAATTTTCAAGGCAGCCTCCCTGGAGAGATTGGAATGCTTGGAAAGCTTGAGGTTCTGTATCTCTACGACAATCAGTTGTCTGGCAAAATCCCTTCAGAGATTGGAAACTGTTCAAGCTTGAAAGAGATTGATTTCTTCGGCAACCGTTTCAGTGGGGAGATTCCCATCACTATTGGCAGGCTAAAAGAGCTTAATTTTCTTCATTTGAGGCAAAATGAACTTGTTGGTCAAATTCCCGCCAGTTTGGGTAACTGTCATAAACTAACCATTCTGGATTTGGCAGACAACAGATTTTCTGGTGGCATTCCTGTTACTTTCGGGTCCTTACAGGCCCTGGAGCAGCTCATGCTGTACAACAATTCTCTTGAAGGTAACCTTCCTGGTTCACTAATTAATCTACGAAACCTGACAAGAATTAATTTTTCCGGGAATAGATTGAATGGTAGCATTGCTGCATTGTGTAGTTCGCATTCTTTTCTTTCTTTTGATGTCACAAACAATGAATTTGATCATGAGATTCCGCCGCAGTTGGGAAATTCTCCTTTTCTTGAGAGGCTCAGATTAGGAACTAACAATTTCACTGGGAAAATCCCATGGACATTGGGAAAAATCCATGAATTGTCGCTGTTAGACCTCTCAGGTAATTTACTCTATGGACCAATACCAGATCAGCTTTTGTTGTGCAAGAAATTGAGCCATATTGATCTAAACAATAACCATCTTTCGGGACCAATTCCATCGTGGCTTGGAAGTTTGCCTCAGTTAGGAGAGCTTAAGCTTTCAATCAACCAATTTGCCGGGTCTATTCCTGGAGAACTATTCAATTGTTCCAAGCTGCTTGTGCTTTCCCTAGATGGTAATTTGCTTAATGGAAGTCTTCCTGATGACGTCGGTAATTTGGCATCGCTTAATGTTTTAAAGCTAAATGGAAACCTGTTTTCCGGGCCTATCCCTCCTTCCATAGGCAAGCTAAGCAAGCTGTATGAGCTTCGGCTATCAAATAACAGCTTCAATGGTGAAATACCTTCAGAGTTGGGGCAACTTCAGAATCTTCAGAGCATTTTAGACCTGAGCTACAACAATCTCACTGGCAAAATCCCACCTTCTATTGGGACTCTGTCTAAGCTTGAAGCTCTTGATCTGTCTCACAACCAACTCATTGGAGAGGTCCCTTCCCGAGTTGCTGAAATGAGTAGTTTGTGCAAACTTAATCTGTCTTATAATAATCTTCAAGGCAGATTGAGCAAGCAATTCTCTCTCACTGGCCAGCCGAAGCATTTGAAGGTAATCTACATCTTTGTGGCAGCCCTCTTGATCGCTGCAATGCCCTTGCATCTAGCAAACATCAGTCCACCATAAGTGAAACATCAGTAGTGGTAATCTCAGCAATTTCAACATTAGCTGCTATTGCTCTGCTGATAGTTGTAGTTGTCCTCTTCTTTAAACGCAAGAAACAATTTCTCAGAAAGGGCAGTGAAGTGAACTACACTTACTCTTCCAGCTCTTCCCAAGCACAGCGAAGACTCCTCTTTCAAGCTGCAAAGAGAGATTTCAAATGGAAGACATCATGGAAGCTACAAACAATCTAAGCGAACAGTTCATTATTGGCTCCGGAGGATCCGGAACAATTTACAGAGCTGAACTTCCCAATGGATCAACAGTAGCAGTCAAGAAAATCTCTTGTAAGGATGATCTTCTGTCAAATAAAAGCTTCACAAGAGAAGTTAAGACGCTGGGAAGGATAAGGCACCGGCATCTCGTCAAGTTGATGGGGTATTGTAGAAAGAAAGGAGCAGGTTCAAATCTGTTGATATATGAGTACATGGAGAACGGAAGTGTGTGGGATTGGCTGCACAAACAGCCAGCGAATATCAAGAAGAAGAAGAGCCTTGATTGGGAGGCAAGGTTAAAGATAGCAGTGGGATTAGCTCAGGGAGTTGAATACCTCCACCATGATTGTGTACCCAAAATTGTTCACAGAGACATCAAATCAAGCAATGTGTTGCTTGATTCCAACATGGACGCACATCTTGGAGATTTCGGGCTAGCAAAGGTTCTTGTTGAGGATTACAGTTCCAATACAGAATCGAATATCTGGTTTGCTGGGTCTTATGGTTACATTGCTCCAGGTAATATAACAATTTCCTGCTTTGAATATCAGCACTGCTAAGTTTATCATATAATACAGGTTGTAACAAATTTATTTTGATTGTGATTTTAGAGTATGCATATTCACTAAAGGCAACAGAGAAAAGCGACGTTTACAGTATGGGGATTGTGCTAGTGGAGCTTGTTAGCGGAAAAATGCCAACTGATGCAATCTTTGGGATGGAGATGGATATGGTGAGATGGGTGGAGACGAGTATTGAGATGTCAGGTTGTGTACGGGACGAGTTGGTCGATGCTCAGATGAAACCGCTGTTACCTGGAGAAGAATGTGCAGCATATCAAGTGCTTGAAATAGCATTGCAGTGCACAAAAACGAGCCCTCAAGAAAGACCTTCATCGCGGCAAGTGTGTGATCTCCTCCTCGATGTATTCAAGAATAGAATGGTGAATTTTGACAAGATTCATGTTGATCCTTAATTCAGAATTAGGTTTTCAGAGCATTGAGGTTTGACATCCATAAATGAAGAGTACCGCTGGCTAGAGCATTCCTTTGTTAACTTCCATTTCAACGATGTTGTAATAATTTACGTGTTTTTATTTATATGCTTTTCTTCGATATGAATCATGTAAAAGCGAGACATTCATTTTCATTTAATCATCATGCGCAGAAAGAATTATAAAGATGTTGCATATTCATATTTAACACGACATTACAGACAAGAAAATTCCTCAATTGCTTTATTATTGTGGAAGGTATTACATTAGCCTGTTAAGCCAACAAAAGCAGCAGACATTGTCTTCTGAAAATTTTAAAAATTCCAATTGCCTCAAACAAACAGATCAAACAAGCATAACAAGCTATGGCATTTATCATTTTGAAGGCCACAT
The DNA here is from genome assembly GCA_022749755.1 of Azadirachta indica. Classification (NCBI taxonomy): domain Eukaryota; kingdom Viridiplantae; phylum Streptophyta; class Magnoliopsida; order Sapindales; family Meliaceae; genus Azadirachta; species Azadirachta indica. The sequence goes on along the minus strand of CM040451.1, from coordinate 209,658 downwards.
ATTCTGCAAGGATAGAAATCTTTTCTGAAGATGCTGCAACTCGCGGTGCATAAGAGCAGCACTATTCATCATCTTCATCTGCAAAATGAATTTAAAAATCAAAACAGATAACAAGAAGTTGAGACGAAAACAAAAGCTGCTATGTGCATTTTGGTAATAGAATCTATGCTATCTAATTAGTGAGAAGATAATTAACTTTCATCTTCATTTTGCTGAAAAACAGAGAATTTTAGTCAAGTCACAGAGCTGTTATGAGTAGTGCAATACCTAACTAAAGTTGAAAGCCGTCAGTTGCTCCCATGGCAGTTCAAAAAAACTTGTTCATACTTGCAACAAGCCATGAAATGGACCAAATAACTGCAGCAATAACACATACGATCTTCCAAATAGCACCAAGATGTAATGTTTGTGACAAGTTACAGCTGCAGGTGCAACTAGTAACTCAAGCCAAAATGCAAACCAGTTCTTTGATTGGACCACTGGCCAACCTGAACAAACCAAATCAATCTTGCCAAGTTCTTTACCTAGTCTTACAATCTGTTCCTTCACTCAACTAAAGTATGAATGTGATTTAATTTAAATCTTTCAAAAATTTAGGACTGGTTCTTTTCTAGCAAGGTATTATTAAGTTTCCTGCCCACGTTTTGCATATATCAGTTTTATGGCCAGGATTGGGGAATAGAAAAACTCCTCATGTCTGAAACGGCAATTGTTTGTGTAGTTAACAGACTTGAGTAAAATTACTGAAACGTCCTTAAATGGCAATTGTTTGTGTAGTTAACATACTTAAGTAAAATTACTGAAATGTCCTTAAAGGACATTTCAAAAAGCTGATAATGTCAGATAAGTGGCCTGAACTCGGAAAAGGGGTATGAATGAAGAGAATCAGAAAATGCATAATCATCCCCTCACATTGACAAGGAAGAAAAATGTATTAGACCACTGGAGGAGCTCATTTAAATCCAATAAGTCAAAATGAGTACATAAGAAGTTGCCTTATAAAACCCCCTTCACAACTGAGCCTTATCTCTTATTATCACCATCTACATTCACACTTAGAAAGAAGAAAAATATCATCTTCCTCAAATGCAGTGGGCAGTATTTGTGAAGGTGTGATTCATATGCATAATAGATAATACATGTGTGGAGAAAAAGCAATTAAGGTATCTGAAAGTGATAGAAATCCCAACAAAATATACTTTGTTTGCCAAACCAGGAAGTGTAATTTCTTTGAGTGGTGGAGATCAACTGAAGATGCAAACATACCAAGCCATAGACAAAGCAACAATAATGATAAACTGGAAAGGTTGATGGAGAATTTGAAGCAAATTTTCAGCGAACTGATGCTGAGTACAAGCAAGATGCAGATGCAAGGCAATGAACAGAATGGACTGAAGATGGTTATGTTAATAAATGTTTTATTTTTCTTTGCCTCCATATGTAATCTGATAGCATCTACAATAGTTAGAAAATAAATGGATGTAAAAAGGAAATGTTTATAGACTGCTGAATGTATAATGTTTATGCAATTAATCACAGGATGCTTGTAATTTAGATTGGCAAAAAATAAATCAAATACTATGCTTGCAATGCTTCCAACACTAACACACATCTGAACTCAAACAAGCAAACAGAACAGTTCTGAAACCATTCCATACACTTCAAACACTCATCACCATTAAATCCCTCAATCCACACTTCATAATTTTCCATTCCCAAGTCTCCAAACACAACATTGCATTACCATTCCAAAACCACATCAACAACAAGCCACAAATTCAATTTACCAAGACCACATCAAGAACAGCCCCAAATTTTAACTGACAGCTTGAAATGTGACATTTGGTCATTCTAAGAGCATTAATATAGCAAGTAATGTTTCATATTAAAAAATATCCAAACTCAAGTATACCAGACCACTTGTAAATGTACTAAAGTTCATATATAATGTATCATTGCTTGGCACAAAACACAAGGTCTATTGCCTGATTATGCTTTCTGATTAACAATTTTTTTTATTGTCCATTTACTTTTTTGGCCCTTATGTTTGTTAACTACACAAACGATTGTCGTTTCAGAGGGGAGGAGTTTGCCTATTTCTCCAATCCTAGCCATAAAACTGATACTATGCGAAAACTCTGGAGAGGAAACTGATAATATCCCTTTTCTAGCTTATGGGGATTTTCAGGCGTTTTTATCTAAATATAAAAAACCAATGTTTGGCTTTATTCAATTGTTTTCTAAAAATAATCTTACACAATTAATCTATTTACATCCTTACCCATATAAAACCCATCCTTCACCACATTTCATTGGTGAACTCTCCTTTATGCGACTTATCAAAGAACAAAGAATATTCAATCACCTAATCTATTTAGCAGTATTGAACTCTCTTTGCTTTGACAGCCACAATTACTGTTGCTGCGGAAAATCTATATAACTAGCAACAACAATCAAAATTCATCAACCTATTTCTGTGTTCTCACATCCATTTCCCTTCAACTGTAGTTGAATATTATTCATGTATTCGATCTATAACCAATATATTTTTTTGTTCCTTACTTGTTAGATTCTAAGCAATCAATCTACTTGAATAATTGTTCATATTGAAACGAAACAAAATTGGTGTGTGTATCTATTTATATATATGTGTGTGTGTGTGTATACATTCAGATTCATTTAGGCCCCCTTTGTCATTGTTTCCCAAAGGCTATTTTCATTTTTATTTTTTATAAATAGACAGAATACTTGTGCAGTTGTTTTTCAAAAATGATTTATATAAAAAAAGGGAAGAGTTTCACACCTTTTAACTATTAAACAATAAATATCTTTTAAACATTTTCTTTGTTATTTAAAAACAACATGCAAATTATTAAAACATTAATTTAATGATTAAGGATAACATATCATTAAATATTAACGTTGTATAAAAATCAATGCAAATTATACTATAATATTTTCGTTTCTTTTATTTGGTGAATTTGAAATATTATAATTAAAACATTTTTTTAACATAAAAAACAACTTTATTTAATATTTTTGTCAATTACAAAATTTATATTAATTAAAATAATTTAGGTGTTTAAAATATTAACTATAATGTGATATTAGTAAATGAAATTATTATAATCAAATTCTTCAAAATATTTCTGCTGAACATGTTTTACAATTCTTATTTATAGTATACAATTTTCAGAAAATGTTACCAAAAGTATTCTGGACTCCGAAAACGTCTAATCAAAAACATCATTTTTATATTCACATGTGTTTTACAAAAATAGTGGTTGAAAAACAATACTGAACGTACACTTAGATTTACAAATCTATGCAAATTTTAGATAGAAAAAACAATCTATATCTTAGTATTTTGGTTTCAGAGCTCCTTTTTACCTAACTTTTAACCTTTCATGTAAGTTCTTTTGCCTTCTCATTAGTTTTCCATAAGAAACATCAGAAAATCTAAGAACTTCAATCCAAATCTTAATTTCCTCTTGTACTCTATATCATATGATAAGGAATGCAAAAGTCCCAAGCAAAGTTCAAATACTTGCTTGGACAATATCAAATAGAAAGCTCAATAACTGTGGTCTAATTTAAAGCAGATGGATGAATATTTAATCTATCACGTGTGATATGTAACAAGGACACAAAAGGCAATGACTATTTTTCCCTCTACCCGAAAGTTAGATTTGTCTTATAAGAATTTTAGGACTGCATGCTGGAGTGATGCTAAGCATCTTGTGTTTCTATTGAAGAACATTTTTCTACTTTAAAGGAGTAAGAAAGTCGTTATTTTATCAGATTCTTGTTTTGGCGGTTTTTGAGGTAGTGAAAAAGAAAATGAAGGTTTTTTGAAGATGCTTAGGGGAAATATTTAGAACTTTAATGGGATGAGGAACAATTTCTTGGGCTGTTTCAAGGGTTTGGTTCTCTAAGAATTTAAGTATATTCCTCTCTTTCTTTTTCAAGAAAACTGAGAAGCTATGAATCGATGATTTTTTAAACTAATTTGATCGACACAATTTAGCTTTGAAATAATTTTATTTGACTTGCAACCATCTTTAAGATATGCTAATAGAAGTCATATCTAGTTTGGCAAAAAGTTTGATAGTAGCTCAAGAAAGAAATTGCACCTCAAGGCCTTCAAAAAGGTTAAAATAAATATCAAATCAGACAGGAACGTCAAACGCAAAACATAACACATGCTTAGTTGTTGAATGCTTTATCTAGGAAATCCGCTAAGACCACCATACTAATATGGCCAAAACACAATTCATAGTACTAGAAATTTTTCACTTCCTAACCAGCAAATGCAATCTTTCACTCAATTAGTGAATATTGTAACAGGAAGGGAGACGACAGCCAGAAAGTTCCACAGATAAAGGAAAGAATTTATGGAAAAAAGAAAACCAATAAAAAATCTTTCTAGATTAAGGCTGTCTCTCTTATGAATAGAATTTTCCTTTTCAAGTTTAAGTAATTTTGACAACGTATAATCATAGATATATCAGTGCAATAGTACAGATGGATAGTCCTTGCTTGAAAAAGCCTCTGCACAAGTCTACCACACAGGTTGAAGCCAAACAGGGTGTTTCAAGTGTAACCCAACCCAAACACAAGAATTTGAACCCCGAGACACTACAGGTCAACGTCAAGCTTCGATTTGTGTTGGCTTAAATAAACCCATATGCTAAACACATAATATTCCCAAATCTCTCATACCACCTATCCAGTGATTAAACTATAACACCTTGCCTTCCATAAAATAGAAACATAGTACTCTAAATTCATTTGTGGTAGGTGAATGAAACACAAGGTGTTTCACGATTCATCATCATGCTTGTGCGTAAAACAGAAATTAACCTCAATAAGCTCCCAGCCTGCCACTAAATAAATTTCCAATCGCAATTAAAACTCTGAAGTAACAAGGATTCACTCATATTCTGTCTTTCATTCCAATAAGGAAAGCTAGAAATAACTAGGGAATATTTAGAAATGCAGCTAAATTCCACAATACCATATGGGATCAGAGTAAGTTTACACCAACAAAGCTGTCACTTATAGTGACACAACTACTAAATGATCCAAACAACACAGTCACTGACCATTTTCACCATCTAAAACAATATTCTGAGGGTGCACATCCCCAGTTCAATACTGTCTGCATCTTCCTACCACCCAAACTCATGGGTCCATTCTTTTGAGCTTAGCCACAGAATGCAACTACAGCATTCCAATTTAGATTCTAATTTCATATATTTTTATTTGATATAATAAATAATACTATAAAGAATGACAATTTTTTGACCATCCATTTGAATGTTAGAAAAACCAGAATCATCCAAACATCAAAATTCTTTGGCGAATGCATTATTTTCAATCAAAGATTCAAAATATACGATAAGGCCTTTAACCTTTCACTTAAGAATTTCAAAACTCTACTATTGCCAGATTATCTATAAAATTAGAATAACTAAAAGAGAGAAAAAGAATTGAATTTTAGTACCGAAGTAACGACGTTCGTTCGCGGCCTTGGCCTTTTCCAGCATCTTGTCAAGGTCTTGCTGTAGCTGAGCATCCCATTTCACCAACTGGTTCACAAACACAGCTCCCAACCCCATTCCCAAAACATGTTCCCAAGGATCTATACACATTTAAAACAATCAATTAATTCCAATTAAACCAACCAAAAACGAAATCACATAGTATTCATACTTAGAATTACGGTTTATTTGGTAAAATAGATGGATAATTAAAATTAGGGTTTATTTAAAAAAGGGAAAAAGACATACGTCTCATATAGGGAAGTTTGCGAAGTGCATTGGAGTACATCTGGGTGCCCAATCCCAGCAATGCTCCGATCATTGTTGCACTCCAAGCCATTTCTCTCACTGTCTTTCCGTTCTTTCTCTTTCCCTTTCGCAGATTTTGTAATGTCTCACCCGGTTGTCAAGTCAGTGCTGGCTTGGGAGTCGCTTTTAAATTAGCTGTAAAACGGCGGGTCGACCCGGATCCATCTTCTAACGTGATTTTTCAAATTAAGTTGGAGTTTTTGGTAAAAAAATAAATTATAAGTTGGAGTTTTATATAAATTATAAACAATTATATATATGTGTGTGTATATATATATATATATATATATGCAACTATAAATTTATCATTTAAATACATATATTTATGAACTGAATAATTAATTTATTGTTTATAAAAATATAATTAATATTGGTCTTAATTAATATTAGTATTTGCAAGTCTAATATCATAGATACTTAACCATAGATCTATAATCTCGGGCTTGCATAATCTGGGCACTAGAAATATGGGAGTGAAGGGTTTGTTTTATTAAGTATAATTTTTAGAGTAAATATTTTATCAGGAAAATTTTTATAAGTATAATTTTTAACAAAAATTTATTATTTTTTTTAATTATAACAAATAATTTTTTTTAAAACAATTAAATAATTATTTTAATAAACAAGTTTATAATATTCTATTTTAACGAAATAAAATTAGAGTACTTTAAATAATCATGTCTTTAAAAAAAATTCAAAATATTCTACTATTAAAAATTCAAATTTTTATCTTTTTTTTTTTCGCATAACAAAAATATGTTTTTAATTCCAAAACAATTCTTTCTTAAATTAGAAAGAAATTTCAATATTAAAAAATCTGTTTTTAGCTAATTAAAAAATAAACCACACAAACACTAAAATAGATAGATATATAATTTTATCATTTAAATATATATTTATGTACTGCATGATTAATTTATTGTTTGTAAAATATAATTTTATCGGTCCCAGAATTTTCTAGTCCAATATCATAGACCCTTAATCATGGCTCATAAGCTTGGGCTTGGCAACACTAAGTTCAAACCATTGGATAATAAGTCAAAGAAATTCAAACCCTAAAACTTTAATATGAAATGCATTCATAAAGTTATCATGATCTGGGTACTAGAAATATGGGAGTTTAGTATCACTATGAAAGTCCATTATTAAATAAGGAGTCTTAAGTTCCAACGAAATACAAACAATAAAACCCATATATTTTATTTTAATTAAATAGTCATAAAAAACTAATTTCATATAAGACACAACTATAGAAGTGTTCTATAAAAGACGAAGTCCAAAGTTAATTGCAATGTTATTCCAAAAAATTACAAAATTTACTAATTGATTTTAGGTACAAAAATTCATTATCAAGAATTAATATTATTTATTACATATAATATATTGATTAAATGTATTTGGGAATAAAAATATATTATAATTCTTATTTTATTAATTCAATACCATTGTGCCATCTTTGACAACAATGATAGTCACTATATATAGTGATGCTACCGATACTATTAAACTCAAATTTTTTCAATGTACGCAATTATGGTGTCATTGTTAGTAGAGGAGAAAGGAGGGCGGCATGTGTGAGTACCATCACAACATTGTCGTTAAATAATGGAGCGTTTTGATGCACCGACGCTTATTATGTGATAGATGATTAAGCTAGTGGTGGGGGCAATGTACTACTACTCGCCACCATTTGAAATGACCCGATTGCATGTGCCATCCTCGTTTTTCCTTTTCTATGTAGGTCGATGAAATTTAAATTTTATGGTTTATATGGCATACACAAACAACAAAATTTTTTTTAGATTTATTTAATTAATAAATTTAATTTATAATTTTAAACATATTTGTTTATCTATTCAAGTATATTTTTTTTTTTAAAAAAATTAATTATTAGTAGAAGGGGTATTTTTGGTATTTTTCTTTGTAAATTCGTGTTTTGAAGAATGAATTTTGGAAGAAGTTATCTTAAGTTGTTTTTAGAAACAAACACAAAAATAAATTATTTAGTTGTCGTTTTTGAAAAATGTTTATCCAATATAACATAAATTCTAAATTATGAACTAATTAAGTGTCTACCAAACATAATAATGATTATTTGCTAGCCCTAATTAAAAATATTTGATTTTTATTAATTATAATAAGTTATTAAAGATCCTTATCTCACTGAGTATATTTAAATTTTCTTTAAGCTTTTAAACAATGATTAATATTTTAGTTGATTAATTGTGAAAATTTTTAAAATAATCTTAAGTCATTTAGTGTATTTACATTTTGAATCTTAAATAAAAGTAACAATATGGATTATAAGAGCTATTTGTATATTATTCAAATTCATGAGGTTACTTGAAGAATGTT